>PVIA01005586.1:0-112536 GCA_004024845.1 Tonatia bakeri
TGGAGGGTTAGCAACAGGGGAGTGGGAGGAGGAGAGAGGGGGGAAAGGTATGGAGAATAAGTAGCATAGATGGTAGGTAGAAAATACACAGGGGGAGGGCAAGAATAGTGTGGGAAATGTAGAAGCTAAAGAACTTATGACACATGGACATAAACTAAAGGGGGGAATGTGGGTGGGAGGGGGTGGGCAGGGTGGAGGGGGTTAATGAGACAGCTGTAATAGCATAATCAATAAAATATTTAAAAAATAAAATAAATAAAAAAGTTAATTTTCTATTGTCTGGGGAAGAGGTTCCTTTTGGGAAATGGTATCCTCTCTGTATCTCAGTCACAAACCTAAAGGCCAGAATGGAAATTAGAGGGGACTAGACTGTGAGTTCCTGTGAATAGAGATGTATATCTCTGCACCTGCATGCCTAGCACAATGTCTAGCACATAGTTGCTCCAAAAATGTTAGATTATTGGGTACCAATAACTTCAGCAAGACATATTGCTAAAGTCATTGTAATTAGAAAATTCAAATGTTCTGAAGTTCTCTTCTATTCTCTCCTTAGTCACTGCTACACATGCTATTATCTTCATTTTTGCACTTTCCTTCACACATCTAAGAATAAATTATATAATTTGTCTTGTTCTAAAATAGATATGAGGCAGCTTACAAAAAGGGTAAACAATTGAAGAAGACAATAAAGAGGAAAATCAAAGATGATGACAAATGAGGGACAGAAAAAATGCATCCAGTTGAGACAAATATGCAACACAAATGCAATGACATCTTAAGTTTGGTACGAAGGTATAAAGTTACAGAAATCAGAGAGTTCATGACATGAAAGAACACACATTGCTCAGGAGAAGGATAGCTATTATACAGAGTCTAGAGAAAAGTTTCTCCTGTGATTTCTTAGAAAGGGGACACTGAACAATGCAATAAATATCATTTGAAATAACATCTATCCAACTGTGAATCTTGTAGGGCTATTCCTAATAAAGTCCATCAATGCAGAAGGAAAAAGGTACATAATGATTAAATACCATTATAAAAACAGTTCTTGGGGTACAGATGGTGCAATTAAAGAAACAATAGTAATTAGACAATTTTGGAAAGGTATGTTTGCTATATGCAGTTCATTCATCCCCTCAGCTAATATTTGAGTGCCAGGCACTATGTCTGGCACTAGGAATATAAGAATAATCTAATCTCTGCTGGATCAAGGGGTTCAAATTCCAGTGGGAAATTCATGTAGAAGTTAACACATGACAATGTAATATAGTGAATTAAGTTCAATGAGTAAGTATAAGGTGGAATAATGATAAAAATAAAGATGAGAATGGAAAGGATCATTAAGGAACATGTATAAAGAACCCATGGACAAACAAAGGGGGTTAGGATTGAGGGTGGGAGATAGGGGTCAGTGGGGTAGGGAGGAGCAGTGGGGGGAAAATGGACACAACTATACTTGAACAACATTAAAAAAAATAAAGAGGAGCAGAGACTTGAGCTGGACCTTTATGTACATGTACAGCTTCATGGATAAGACACAGGAGGGGATAATAAGGAGGGTATTCCAGAGAATGGAATTGAAATATATATAAGCTACAGAGATAGGGGACAGGATGACATGTTTGATGAAATCAGTGCTTATTACAGCTGAAGTAGAGAGCTTGGTATTAGGTGAGGGTGGGCAGTGTGGAGAGTGCCTAAGTACAGAAATAAGGTTGGAGAGAGAAGCAGCATTAGATCATGGAGGGCATTGAAAGCCAGGCTGAACAAAGCAAATGACTGTAGTTATGGCATTTGAGGCTGACAGTTAAAAAATGAGGTTTGTGTTTAAGAATACTGAGATGTGTGGAAGGTGTGAAACTAAGAAATGGCTGTAGGTGTGGGAAGAACAGTAATGGTTTAAGAAATATTAAGAAGATGATATAAATTGGTCTTAGACATATTGGGTATAAATGTGGATGAAAGAAAGGAATAAAGATATGTTTACTTGTCTCCATTTAGTGACTGAGTTGATTAAGTCACTAATCAGAATTGCAATAAAAGGGTCCAGATTTGGGAAAAAGTCTAGTATATTCAGTTTTGAATATATTGCGTTCAAGGTACCTAAATGGCATCCTAATGCAAGTGTGCAATAATAATAATGATAGATAGGGTAGTTATGTGCAAGCCAATATCCCAAGAACACCATTATTGCATTTAATTCTCACAATTTTACTATGTTCCTTCTGGGCACAGAATATTGTGCTGGCATGGACAAAGCCAAAGGGGGTAGGTTCGAGGGGGAAAGGCAGGGATGGGTGGGGTAAAAATGGAGACAACTGTACTTGAACAACAATAAAAAAAAAGCATATTGTGCTTGGTTCTTGGAAATGCTATGAGACAACCAAAAAGGTAGCTAATATTATTTTACCTAATTTACAGTAAAAGAAATCATATAGCTAGAAAATTCCAGAACAGAAGTTCACATCTGAAAGTAGATGCCTCCAAAATCCATGCTGTCTTTGCATTCCTGACTACTTTGCATTCCTGACGCTCTGAGAGCGGGGGATGGTGAAGAGGAAGAAGCTGATGATTTGAAGAGAGGATGAAACTATAAAGCAAGTCCTTAGAGGAGATGGCAGGACTGCCAGTCCATTGAGTTTACATTTTTCTATAAATGTTTTTTGGTCTTTCTCTTCTAGATCTGCACTAGAATATCTATATTATAAGCTATTTAAGAAAAGGTTGTGAAATGGCTTTATTTGCCACACAACTATCATATGTCTGGTACAGTGTTCCATGTATTTCCCCTGGGAACATGGCACAATATTATGTTGACTGAACTAAGATGGTGTCCATGCTGTCAACTAAGATGCCATGTTTAGAGCATGTGCAGTAGAGCAATGACTCACAGGGATGATGCAACCCCTCGAGCATGAGCAGTCCATTGTGGTACATAACATGTGCTAACCTGAGGGGTAACTCCACCTCTCAGAGAATGTGCAGTAGAGTGACATAATCAGTATGTGCTTATTGACGTGGCACAAAACAGTATGTCTTAATCAAAGGTTTATGCAACATTGCATCATACTAGAATATGAAAGCAAAAGCCTTCAAACAGACAGTTGAGACAACTGAGAGGAGCTGAGATGGCTGAGAGATGTTCCACGACTCTGATCACCCCTGCTCTAGCCTGACCGTGAAGCCTCCACAGACTCTGACTTGCAAGATGCTGACTGGCTGCCTCCCAGATACAATGTGATCTGTACTCTTGAGACTCAGGTTCATTATCCCCCAGTTCTCTTGTATGATGTTACTGCTGATTGTTTCTGAGTAATTATTATTGTTATTGTGTTTTTATAGATTTACATTGAAGCTGCATTAATAAAAGCTGAGTGAATAGCATAGTCACCTGTGTTGACTCACTGTCATTCTTTGGTGCCAGTGTTGCCTGTAGGGCTGTTGGTAGTGTATGTGGCCCAGCACCTTCAGTCCAT
Source organism: Tonatia bakeri (assembly GCA_004024845.1). Taxonomy (NCBI): domain Eukaryota; kingdom Metazoa; phylum Chordata; class Mammalia; order Chiroptera; family Phyllostomidae; genus Tonatia; species Tonatia bakeri. The sequence continues at coordinate 3,477 of PVIA01005586.1, forward strand.
GACAAAGGCTGGAAGCTGGTTTACAGGAAAGACTATAGTGTGGATACTTGTATAGTTAGGGAATCATTCATGACATAGGTTGCATGAAATAATATTTCATAAGCCAAAATAAAATAATAATTTAATGTGTTTAACTACAGCTTTGTTGCCCTTTTCCAAGTAATTATATAGATCCAAATTTAGACTTTGTCCTTCAAAATATGGCAGAATCCAGCAGATTACATAGCAGCTTGAGTAGAAAGCATACTTCTATGGACATCCAAAAGAACTAAATGTCAAATTTGAGCAGGCATAATTCTTGACGTTTTGACTTTGGACTAGATAAAACTGTCCAGTAGAAATGCATATAACACTGACAACTGAAAGAAAAAAAACAACAACTGTTTAAATCTATTATATTCAATTATCTCAGGGAAAACAGAACCAGTGCAAAACACCGATCTTGAGAAAATTTAAAAAGTAGTCAGACCCATTTAGAGCCAGTAGCAAGACATCTTACTGTGGCTCCAGGCAGTCACCTTTTTTTCATTCCCCTTAATGTTGTCTGTTAAAAGGATCACTTAGGGACACCTTTTGCCAGCCACTGCCTTAGGAGGGCTACCATTCCTTCCCCTGTAGGGTAGTTTGTGAGACCATGAAGCAAGATTGAGTGTTCCTGGAAGGTTTTATTTGAGCCTCCTAATTCAGCTCCCTTTGTTTACAAATTACAAGTGCAGGGATGTCAGGAATGGTAATTTAACTGCTAAACTGGAATATAAAACTGCAAAATATAGCCAAGGGGAAAACAGATGTCTTTGACTAGCAAAAGTTGGAACATTGGGCAAATCAAATGAAATGCTTCATTCATCATTTTTCACTTCAACCATTAAAGTAGAATAGTAAAACCCAATTCTGACTGGTTTATTAGTCAATTCTGACATGTTTAGTCTGAATTAATTAAAAAATTGAATTTTAATGAAAAATCATATTTGCAAAGACAGTCAGATAAGCTACTGAGATCTAATCCACAATTCATACAATACTTGGGTATAAAAGCTATCCCCCCTCCAGCTTTATTGAAGTATAACTGAAAAATAAAAATTGTTAAGGTATACAACTTGATGTTTTTTTCTTTGTCTTTTTTCTTTATTACTGTTCAAGTACAGTTGTCTCCATTTTCCCACCACCACTTTCCCCTCCCCTCCCATCCCTACATCCCACCCTCAATCTTTCCCACTTTTGGCTTTGTCCATGGATCCTTTACAGATGTTCCTTGATGACCCTTTCCCTTCTTTCCCTTGTTATCCTTCTCCCCTACCCCTCTTGTTACTGTTAGTTTGTTCTTTATTTCAATGTTTCTGGTTATATTTTGCTTGCTTGTTTGTTTTGTTGATTAGGTTCCAACTATAGGTGATATCATATGGTATTTGTCTTTCACTGCCTGGCTTACTTCACTTAGCATAATGATCTCCAGTTCCATCCATACTGTTGTGAAGGGTGATGGTTTGATATACGTCTACATTGTGAAATAATCACCACTCCCAAGCTAATTAACATATCACTCATTTCACATTAAAAGGTATTCTTAAAGTACTGAAAAATATCAAGGTAGGTTAAATAACTCATTCACTTTATGGACTTGTTTATTGAACTTTTTATCTCCCTCCATCTCACAGTTTAAATAAAATTTCACCAATTCTTATTATAAAAGGATTAAAATATTCCAAAGACTTTGGGGACTGAATGGCAGAAATACACTGCCTACTACCATGATCCAATGGTCCTTAGAGAGGGTAGCCATACTTTCTACCACTCACTATTCCAAGGGTGATGACCAGCAGAAAAACTGGTGAGCCTGGCAGAAAGCAGCCAAGGTTTCCTGCTCCAGCTGTAAGCCTGACCCCTTTCCTCCTGACATAAAACATTTGCCTCTAGTTATACCTACTTCCATCATCCCAACAACAGAGAATTCCAGCATGGTTTATAAATGGCATGTACTCTTTGTGGGCACTATAGGGCATGACCGCTATTGACTGCTAAGCCTGCCATTTGGCCTTGCTAAATAATCAATGTGTGTGTTTGAAGAGGGCATGCCAAGAAGCTCAGAGGCCAGCAGATATACATACAAACCATTATTTTCCCTGCTCCAGCCTCCACCGTGATGTGTGCACACTGGTAGACCAGCAGCAGCCATGCTGATGTTCAAGGGGAAACCCTCCAAAATCTGGAATTTATTTATAAAATATCGTGTATTTATTCTTACATGTTTAAACTTTGGTCACCTTCAAGGTACTCTCCATTTGATGCAATACACCTAACAAGATGTTTTTTTCCACTGCTCAGTTTATGAACTCGTCAATTTTGATGACTTTTAGTGCTTCTGCCATTTTTTGTTTCACCTCTTCCACATCAGCAAAATGTTTCCCCTTGAAGCCTTTTTTCATTCAGGGAAACAAAAACAAGTTACTCAGGGAGAGACTGGGTGAATATGGAGGGTGGGGCATGGGGATCATGTCATTTTGGTCAAAAACTGCTGAACACTCAGCATGATATGGGCAGGTCCACTCGTAAATCACCCATCATGAAATGAGCAAATTTGAGTCTTCAAAAAAATTCACTGAAGCCAAACATAGCCTCTCACAACAATACCAGCTGGTACACTGATACAGTTGGGTTCCTAGAACACTCACCTTGAGGGAGAAGCCTGTACTAGAAGGGGTCCACCCTCCAGAAAATAATTTTTTTCTTTCTTTTGAGGCCATACTCATACTCACGTCATGTTTATACTTGTGACTTTTGTTTTATAAGAGCTCCAAAAGGTCACACAAAACCCAAAGTTTTTTCTTATATTATTATTTATTAACTATTATTTTATTTTCAACATATACAACTGAAACCTACTTTTGCCCTACTCTATATATAACAAACTCATATTAACATTTTCAACAGAACTCCTTTTATGTGATTCTGAGGAATATGGATTGGGTGTATAGCTTTCTCTAGATTGTTCAATAATAATTCCTGAAAAAAACTGATTTCCTCTTGTTCCATTTGGATTTTCAGGCTATTCTGAAATCTCCTCTATCCTTTGCTTTGATCATCTCTAACAGTAGTTCACAAAACACTACTACATTTCCCTTTAACATCACTTTGTGACATTCTGGACAGTCCCACAGACAGCAGCGTGGATAACTCCCTTAATCTTTCTTGGTCTTTGCTCTGGTGTCAGCTCAGGGAGGCCTGCCTATCTTACTTGCTACCTTATTTAAAATTGCAATTTGCCTCTTCCCCTTCCACCCAACCACACAGTCTACCTATTTAGTTTTTATCTTTTCCTACAGTATTTGCCAACTTCCATCATGGTATCACATTTAATCTTTTGTTGAATCTCATTTATTGTCTCCTTTCCACTGGAACATAGGCTACAGTAGAGCAGGGATCTTTGCTCTGTTCATGTATCCCAAGATTTGGCCTAGAACAATGCCTGGCCCATGCTGGGCATACAATAATCCTTGTAAAGTACTGAATGTTAAATAAATCAACTTCATTTCTACTGCTGGTGAATAAACCTAGCAGCTTCCATATTTCAAAGCAATTAGGAGTATACAACCTACCACCTCCCTGCCACTTTCCGGCCTTGAGAGGAGAATACCTTGGTCCCTCCTCTGCACATATCAGCAGAACTCAGCTGGAGATGTATTTACAACTACTTAGGACCTCAGAATTCAAAGTGAAGAGCTAAAATCCCTGAACCTGGTTTATATTCTAGGAGCACTGAGGGGATTCATTAGTGTTTAGATAGTGAACAATTTCCAGATTTCTTAGCAGGATGGTTCATACATTTTCAACTTGAGGTCAGTGTTAAGAATGTTGCTTTGGTAATAGCCACACTGTCTCATGGTGTTGAATGGCAAATTTCATGGTTAAAGAAGATGTTTCAGAAAGGGTAGTGATTCTTCAATAGTAAAATGTTTAAGATAAATATTCAGACAACATTTATAAGAGTGTCTGCATTATGGCAAACACTGTTGGATGTTAAGAACAAAACATTAAGTCATAGTTCCTGCCTTCAAGAAGCTTGCAGTTGGGGAACAAGAGTAATTGAAAAAATTATGACACAACGAAGATCAATCATGTTAAGAGAGTCAGGGAAATCTTCACACAGGAGGAGACAGGGAACTGTTACTGAGAATTTTCCTTCAGTTCTTGCAAGTGATTTATTCCACCTGCCTCAGTACAGTTGTCCCATCTCCTTGACAAGTATAACCTTGTATTTGTTATTTCAAGGGGAAACTTGCATGAATTCTTTATAACCAAAATAATAGAAGTTCACTGTAAAAAAACCCCAGAAAACACAGATAATTTGAAAGAAAATAATTAAGCAACCACAATATCACCACACTGATCTACTTAGGCCTTTCATTTCATACTCTTTGACCTTGATTATTAAAACTTTGCTCCAGGAAAATCCCTTCCCTTTATCGTTTACTGAGCCTATACTTTGTGCTGGTGGCTTGAGAGTAAGGTCACACAGAGCCTTGAGCTGGACCTACTTTCTCTGGGACACAATGCATACTTTCTCTATGATTTCAAAGTCCCTGTAAATCCAAAAGTCAATGACTGCCCACTAACATCCTTTCCTTAGCCTCAAGAGAGGAATCCAGGAGTGGGTCTGGCATGTACAGCAGGGCCTCCTTGTTCTCCTGCTGAACATAAATGATTTCATAGATCATCAACTTCAGACAAAGCCACTCTGTGATTGGGATGGATCAAGAGAGGACCACCTGGTAATCATGTCTGAACATAGATAGGTACAACCCAAACATTGCTCAGGTCACAAAGGCCAGGCATCCTCCTCTTCCGGCTGCTAGGAGTAGTTGCTCCTTCATCACCAATTACAGTTCTAGTCTCACTCTAGTCTGCTTTTCCTCTAGATAAGTTATTGAGATCCCTAACCATAATTTCATCCCCAATTTCTGACAGCATCCAATGCAGAGCAAAGCCCCACTTCCTTAAACCCTTGTTTAAATCATGAAATATAAGCCCAAATATCATAATTCTTTTGTAATATCCATTTACTGAGATGCCCCACAGTTCTCCATGATGTGCATTCTCCCACACTGGATCAAGTTCTGAACTTAACCTGCCAACTCCAGGTGTGCTCCTTGTGGTCTTTGGCTACAAGGCATTGAAAGCCTATAAATATATTCTGATTTTTGAGAGAGGGAGGGAGGGAGGGAGGGAAACAATGAGAGAGAGAGAGTGAGCCCATTCATTCTCCCTCTGAGGCTGCAACCTCTGGTTGCCCACTCCCATCTCCGCTTGTTTTTAACACTATATTTTTTTTTTAAAGCCTCAACTTTAAACACTGCCTCACTTTTATGTTTCAATTACAACAATCTCCCTTTCTCTGACTGACTCCAAAGCCTGGACAAGAATTTTCCACACTACAAGGCAGGCTCATATGGTCTGGCCTCACCTAAAACAATCCTAATTTATAGTCAAAGTGCCAATAACCTTCCAAATGCAAAATCCTAAAGCCTGCTTTCATACTTCATCCTCTGCATTTTCTCAGAAGCCTTTGTCTCTGTTGAACAACTCTTCCATGTTGAAATGTCTTCCCAGAGTTCACCCTACCTCTGAAGCTTGCCCCTTCTCCAGAATTCCCTCTTCCTCCTGCTCCTGAGCAATGCCTGACATTCCACACTCAGCCTTTCTCCCTTGTTCCAGGGATCTCCCTGGATGAGCACATTCTCTCTTCAGAATCGATATGCTGATGGCTCTCATATCTGCCTCTCTTCTCAGAAGGCTGTTGGAGAGCTCTCGGGCTGAAAGCAGCTTCGCCAGAGCCAATTAGGTCGAAGTCCAATTTATTATCTTTTCTTTCAGACATCTCTAACATTTTCTTCATTTCTTCTTTTAGTTGCTGGTGTCATCAACCACCCAGTCATTGAGACCAGAAACCACAGAGTCACCCTGGATTCTCCAGCTCATACTCCACATGATACCTCTCTTGTTTCTCTAACATATCTGCTTCTTTTTGGCCTCCAAGATCAAATTTTAATTTACCTTAAAATTCAGTTCTCATCAGGATGACTACACTATCTTGCTACTGTGCTTAGCTGTCTCTAATTCCTAACCTCTGTAACCCGTTCCATACCTATCCCCAGTTTTCCTTCCAAAACACAAATTGTTCATGTTACCCTCCTTCTCACTGCTTACAGAACAATGTTCAAGCTCCCAAGCACAAGGCCCTTTATACTGGCTCCACTTATCCTCCCAGCCTCATGGCTTAGCTGTAATGAATTGCCGGTAGCTTCCTCTTTCCCACATCTATCAAACTATTTTACTTCAATTTTTCCTTCATTCATCCAGTACACATTTACTGAGTGTATACTATGCAACAGACACTGTAAGAGACTTTATAAATTCAGTAATAAAAAGCACAGTCCTTGCCCTAAGAAACTGATATCTAATGGCAGATAAGGCACATGTAATGATATTCTTATTATAATATGCATTAATAGTTGTCAAATAAACAAACAGATGATCAAATAAGAGACTTTCAAAGGCATTTTAATTGGATGGCTGTACCTGGAGCCACCGGACAAATTGCCTTGGATCCAATCCTAGCTCCACCAGTTTCTATTTGTGTGACATGAAAAAAGTTATTCTCAGTGTACCTTTGTTTCCTCATCTATAAAGTGGGGGTCATAATAGTTCTTTCTTTAGAGGGATGTAAAAATTCAATGAGTTCTTGCTTGTAGAGTGGTTAGAGTCTGGCACATAATAGTGTCGACATTGTTTCCACTTGTGTTACTGCTGTGACTCGAGAGTAATGTCACCATGTTTGAGAGTTGCCAAGATCAGATTGAGCAGCTTGAGGGGTATCAGAGATATTTTTCTTAAGAGTTAATACCTAAGCAGTATCTGAAAGCCTGACTTAGCCCGGTGAAGAAGACCTAAAAGGGTCGTCCAAGTAAAGAAAACAGGGTATGGAATGCAATGGGGTGATCAAGTAAGGTGAATTCCAGGAAAATCTAAGGAGAATGAGAGATTGACAGAAATAAGGCAAGGAGGAAAATTAGGCCAGATGGTAAAAAATTTTCCTTGTATGCTGTAATAAGCAGTAGTGATTACTCTGAAGATAAATTATTACCTCCAAGTGAGACATTGAAGGGTTTTAAGCAGGAAATGATAGAATCCTATTTCCATTTTACAAAGCTCATTATACAGAACTTTATGAGGTGTAGAGAAAGCAGGAGCAAGAAAACAGGCAGGATGCATTTAAGTAATTCCCAAAGGAAGTGATAGCACCTGATCTAAGGCAGGTCAGTGGGAATGTGAAGAGGAGAGAGATGGAATCTTCCTTCCTTTTTCCTTAAATTGCTGCTGACCCTTCAGAACTTGCCCCCCTGGATGCTTTTGCTTAGAACCACAGGCAAATTTAACTACCTCTATGATCCAGTGACCTGCCATTTATATCCTAGCCTTCAAGAACAGGAAGTGGGCTTTTCACTGTTATTTCAATATTTAGCACTATGAGTTAGGACAGGGTCTTTCGGGTGATGGTACATGTTTGTAGAATAAAATCCTTCAGTGAATGTCTTTTAAGGGAAGGGATCAAGATTACAGACTATCTAAGACATTGCTAGTATGTTTTCTGATCTTTTTACTTTTCCAATATGCTTAGCTAACAATATAGTCTTGTAATGATAGCTGTCCTCCAGTTCTAAAAAGGAAAATTTGCTTTGTTTAAATTGCTTAATTTGATTAAAATCAACAAATGTTGTAATTGAAAGGCATTATGTGTGGTACCTAAAGATTGTCATGTTCTTTATATATGTGTATATTGGATAATCTTCATCTAATGCAAAAATTATTACATGTTAAATTTATATTATTTTTGAAGTGATAATTAATGTGTTAATTAAAAGTAGATAGGGCCAAAATAAATATATGGTTTATACCACCAATTGTTTCCCTTATTATTTCTGACAGCAGGAAGCCATCACTCTCGTTAATATTCTTTCCCCATCCTACCTTAGGTCAATTGATATGATTTCAATTGAGTAGTTGCTATTAAAAAGCTCAGTGTTGTCCTTTGATTCTGGGCTGAAGAGCATTTTTAATAACATCCATATCTACCATCATGTAAATCATGTTCTTATGCAACACTTTTTTTCTCACTGGTTGAGAACTTTTTCCCAGTGATTTTTCTTGGCTTTTTATTTTTATTTTTTAACATTTTGTTTTATTGTTGTTCAAATACAGTTGTCTTCATTTTCACCCCACCACAGCCCCCTGCCCCACCCATCCCCACCTCCCACCCTGGAACCTACCCCCTTTGGCTCTGTCCTATGTCCTTTATACATGTTCCTTGACGGGCCTTCGCCTATCTTCCCCCATTACCTGTCTCCCTCTTCCCCTCTGGTTACTGTCAGTTTGTTCTTAATTTCAATGTTTCTGGTTACATTTTGCGTGCTTGTTTGTTCTGTTGATTAGGTTCCACTTATAGATAAGATCATATGGTATTTGTCTTTCACTGCCTGGTTTATTTCACTTAGCATAATGCTCTCCAGTTCATCCATGCTGTTGCAAAGGGTAGGAACATCTTTCTTTCTGCTGGGTAGTATTCCATTATATAAATGTGCCATAGTTTGGAGGAGCCTTTTCTTTTCATTTTAAATAAACTAATCTCAACAATTCATTTACAATATAAATGATTAAAAAGTCTCAAGTTTAAAAGAGCAACTTTCAGATAATAACAAATGTTACTAAAATTAGAGTTTCTAACACAATGTAGTTTTCAGGATATTAATGTTCACTGCTATATGGTGTTCTATATTTTCAATAATGTGAACATTTTCATAGTCTGAAAATTTATTTACCTTGTGATGGATTTCTTGAGCCTGATGTAAGGTAAGGACATTTTTTCATTCTCATAAATCACAGAATAAAAATCTGTTTAATGCATGAATACTGAATGATTGTAAGGTTGAAACTATAATTAGAATGGGGTTTCCTCATTCAAGAGTTATGTATGTAAACTAGTAGCAGTTTGCCAGTAATAATCATCAAGTATCACATTACTTACATAAAGCCATATTGATGATGTATATATTACTACAAATAATAAATGATATTTCCTTAGGCCTTTCAAAACCAATATAATTTTTCTTCATTCTCTCCCAAGTCCATTAGATTCTCTTTTGCAGTGTGATAATTATTATAAATTTCTTTTAAATTCAATACTGTAATTCCTACATAAATAAATCTCCCAAAAACTTATCTCTGTAAACAAAAAATGATAATTGTCTATGCTGATGGTATAAAGGGCATGATGTTTATAAAAACTGGCTTCAAATATATTCATTGTCAAGATGCTTAAAAAGCCACTCAGAGAAAGATACATACCATATGATTTAACTTAGATATGAAATCTGATTAACAAAATAAACTAACAAACAAAATAGAAACAGACTTATGGTTAGAAAGAACAGACTGATAGCCGTCAGAGGGTAGGGGGTGGGGGGAAAAGGTAAAAGGATTAAGAAAAAACAAAACATACAAACAGAAAAGCTGCATAGACAGACAACAGTATGTTGATTACCAGAGGAAAAGTGGAATGGGGGAGGTAGAAGAGGATAAAAGGAGGATAAATGGTGGTGGAAAGAAGCTTGACTTGGGGTGGTGCAAACACAATACAATATACAGATGATGTATTATTGACTTGTACACCTGAAACCTATATAATTTTATTAACCAATGTCAATACAATAAATTCAATAAAAATTAAATAGGTGTATGGCTTAGCAAAACTCATATTTAATCCATCAACATTTTTTTTTTGAGTGTCTGTCACATGCCAGGCACTATGCCAGGTTCTGGGGAACCAAAGAGCACTTGAGAAGCTCAGTTTCTCAAAAGTGGCATCCATCACTTTTCAAAAGAAAAGTATGTGAAGTGGGAAATGCTATATGAACACACAAGTTGGGTGGAAGCTCAAGAGGTAGAGGGACTGGATTTGTGTGAAGACATGGATCCTGGTCTTCACTTTTTCAGTGTGCATGCACGTGTATGTGCACATGTGTGTGTACATCTATGTGCATGTGCATTTGTCAGAGTTTGGTGTGGGTGAGGGCTTGGACATACATGAAGCAATCACAAAGCAGAAGTCCTTTAACATGGGTACTTAATGTATACTTACTCTACCTAAAATAATGTAGCATCTACCACAAGTCTAAAATCAATAGTGTATACAGCTATAAGGGCATATAGACAACATATAACATGATCAAACATTAAAAGTAATAAACCAAGTTGATAGAAAATTTAAGTGGTAAATTAAGCAGATGTGGTTTTGCAGCATTAAGTGTTTTTGCAGAATTCTAAAATTACCGAGATCTATGTGTATATTTCCAGTACAACTAAATGTAATTTGTGAGTAAAAAATTGTGAAAAGAAGATAATTTTTTTGTTCATACTCAGTATTTTCAGAAGTCTACAGATATTTATCAGTAATTGCTAAGTAATTATTAGGGGTGTGAAAGGGTCAGTAATTAAATTTTTAAAAAATCCTCACCAGAGGATATGTTTATTGATGAGAAAGAGAGAGAGAGAAAGAGAGAGAGAGATCTATCAGTTGGTTGTCTCCCAGACACACCATGACCAGGGATAAAACCAGCAACCTAGGTAGGTTCCCTGACCGAGAATCAAATTGGCAAATTTTGGTGTATGGAAGGATACTCCAACCAATTGAACCACCTGGCTAGGGCAGTAATTCCATTTTTAAAGAATCATGGTCAAGTATGATTAATGAAATGCTTACTCAGTACATAGTACATAGAACCTACCATAAATAATTTTGACACACCAACATGCATAAATCAAAGATAATTCTTACCTCCTTGTTCACACAACTGCTGAGCTAAAGCATCTTTGAAAATAATCTGGCCCCTGTGTGTTGCTGTAGCCCTGGAAATGAATAGGAAAATGTTATTTAAATCTTACAATAGGTTTGGTGATAACTTACATATTTTTTAACTTCTTAAAAACCTCATTTTAAAACATTATTGTGTGGACTTTTTAAAAAATGACCCTGGCTGGTGTGGGTCAGCAGATTGAGTGCCAGCCTGTAAACCAAAGGGTCACCAGTTCAATTTCCAATCAGGGCACATGCCTGGGTTGTGGGCCAGGTCCCCAGTAGGGGGTGTGCGAGAGACAATCACACATTGATATTTCTCTCCCTCTCTTTCTCCTTCTCTTCCCTTTTCTCTAAAAAACAAAATAAATAAAATATTTTTAAAAATTAGTACATCTGAACAGTGAAAAAAATTCACAAAAGTCAAGGCTTAAACCAAGGCACCTGGGTTTTTAATTATCTTTTGGTTTTACTTTGAAAAAATATTGTTAACATTTGTGGGCGTATTCTGAAAACTGCAGATGTGAGCAAATCCTGAAGAGAAGAAAAAAGCATGGAAAGGATGCTTTTAAGAATTTCTTCTTTCAGAAAGTCTTGATGTAAAATGTTTTGTGGAGCAGTAATGAAATTTGCACTGGAGAAGGATGCTCTTCATATACTTTTTTTCTGACATCAATATTCACCATAACACATTGAGGGGTGAGGCAGAGAATTACATTTAAAAGTATTTCTTTTTTAAAGAAGAGGGCTATTCAAAGCTTTAATAATTATACAATCTGTCATAAAATATACCTTTCCTCCCAGCAGATCTAATTCACCACTTAGAGGAGATGTGTATCTTTTACCTCCTCTCATCAGGGCTGTGCACATGGAATAATGACAAAAATAACATCCTCACAGCAGGTGTGTTATTCCATGTCTATAACAGAAACTGTCTTAATAACAGAAGAATTATTTATGCTTTATATTTGAAGAGTTTTTCCTAAAAAAAGGATTTTTCTGGCACAAAATGTATTATTAGACAAATTTAAAACAAAATCATGTCTCTTTAAGAAACCTTATTTTTGAAATAAGCTATACAAAATCTGTTTTAATAACTAAAAAATATTAACATTAGATTTCAACTTTAGTCCTAGACAAAACTACCATAAGGCAAAAGTAATTTGATTCATCATTTACTGAAGATGGATTATGTATAACACACTGTGCTTAGTCCCAAGAGAGCAAAGCTTGGCCTCTGCATTTTTCCTCCACATGTAAACCCCTTGGTCAACCTCTTGTCCTTTGTGGAGTCCAATAGGAGCTCGTGGCTCCCAGTAGTCCCCTCTCTGGTCTCCATGGGGATGTACCTTCCTCCTTCAGGCTGCAGACCGTTCTGATATCTATCCTCCATTGAGTTATTGCTGTCACTAGTATCAGCCCCCCAGGACCCAACTCTGAAAGTAATCTGATAAACTAAGTCATGTTAAACAGTTAATGGGTGATGTTGCTCCATGCTAACATATTTCAGGAATGAAACTGAAAATATAGTTTAGTGCACACACACATAGTGGCACAATAGTGAGAGCTTTGAATGGTGGAAGAGAGAATTGGAGAGAAAAATCATTGGCAGCATTCAACTCACACCATATGTGAAGTACATAGGGTAATGAACCCTTCTTCTTAAATATTAATCATTATCAAAATTACAGATAAACAGATGCTACCACTGTGTTTACATTCACATATATTTATAGGTTTTCCTTTGCTCTTAGCAAGCTGAAAATGAGGAGGTCTAAACAAAGGCACATCTAAGCCATACACATGCTTACAGACTTACTAATCAATTATAGGTTTTATGTCCACAGGGAACATGTTAACTGTGATTTATGCAAACACAGTAAATTGTTCGAATGTCAAGCACGTCAAGAGCTCCTGAGTTCACATAGACTTCTACTAGTGGTATAGCACACAGAAACACAGAACTTTAATTTGACATTTTCTTTGTAAGGGACACATTTTCTTCTCTCTCCCTGCAGAGGGTGTATTGTTTTGCTTTAGTTTGGTATTGCTTAGTAAAGACCACTGGCTTTGGGTTTAGATGTGGGTTGAAATCCTTAATCTTCACCATTTAGCAATTGTGTGGCTGTGGACTACTTATTTCAATTTTCCAAGCCCTAATTTCTCATAATATTAAAACAAACATGCTCATATGTGATTATTATAAGGATCAAATGAGAAAATGATGATAAGGACTTAGCTAAATGGCCAGCCCAGAACTAATGCTAAACAAATAGTACCTATGATTTGTAGAAGAATAACCACCCCGGCCATCCTGCGGTATTCATCTCGGCTGCAGATGTTCATTAAACACATGTAATACACAGAATTCTTCCATGAATCTGTGGGGATACAGAGGACATGGCTACACCCTCTAGTGGGGAGAGCCCTGCACCTTTACACCAGTGGGTTTTTATTGAGAAAGTAGACACAGTTTGTGGATTCACAGTCTGGCAGAAGGGATCAAAGGGAACAGGTAACTTACAAAGTTGCTAACAGAGTCCCTGTTGTGATTCCGGGCAGAGATTGGAGTTTTATCATATGAAAGGGCTTACATGGCTCAAAGGGCTAGTTTTGGTTTCCTGTCTGTGCTTTTAAATTCTAAGTTAATAACATCCTCCAGCAAACAGATCTCACAGGATCTTGCATATTCTATGTCCCAGGTCTGATTACCCCAGGGGTCCGCTGTCTCAGGTCTGAGCTGCCCCTTTGGCTATTTGCTTAGCCCTGAGAAGGGCAGGAGACAGAAGCAGCCAGGAGACTTGGATTTAAGTACAAAGACTCAGGCTCAGAGGGGGCAGGGGTTAATGTCGATCACCCCTTCCTTTCCACAGCCTTGTGAGTCTTATTCCAGAGGCCTTTATGTGGTCAGCACCTTTCTTAGGTCGCCCCTTCATTAAGGAGTCTTACCTGTCATTGGTAAACTGATCAAGCAATAAAGGCCAGGCACAGAACAGATAGCGTTCATGCCAGGGGAATAGGTTTGGCTCCTTAGTGGCTATTGGTCCAGAGGTCTCTCACTCAGCATAAGTCACAGGGTGTCACAGCTTCCTGAGACCAGGCAAGGTGACCCTCAATAATGATTATTATCAAGGTGGATGTTGTAGACTTTATATATTCATTTATTCACCCATTTATCCAGTTATTATATTGTGCAAATTATAGCAAAGCTATTTCCCTAGTCACTATGGCAAAACAAAAATGATCGAGATACTATCTCTTCTTTTACTAAATGAACATATGTATGTATGGGATTATATACAGTGTTTTCTTTTTAATTTTTTAAATGTTTAATATTAATAGTTTATTTTTATTGTGTTTTTTCCATTACCATTTATCCTTTTCAAAATGATTCTACCTCCATCCACCCCCTCCTCCCCACAATCACCACACAGTTGTCCATGTCCATGCATTTTTTTCTTTTTTTGCTCCATCCCTCCATCATCAACACTGTCCCTGCATAGCAGTCAGTGGACTCTCTCTGAGTCTCTCTATTTTTATCGTTAATTCAGTTTGTTCATTAGATTCTGTACATGAGTGAAACCATATGGTATTTGCCTTTTTCTCACTGGCTTATTTCACTTAGCATAATGTTCTCCAGGTCCATCCATGCTGTTACAAATAGTAAAATTTTCTTCTTTTTTAGGGTCAAGTAGTATTCCATTGTGTATCTACTCATCTACTGATGGACACTTGGGCTGCTTCCAAATCATGGTTCTTGGAAACAATGCTGCAATGAACATAGGGATGTTTATAGTCTTTCAAATTAGTGTCTCAGGTTTCTTCAGATAAATTCCCAGAAGTAATAAGGCAGTTCTATTTTACATTTTTGACATACCTCCATACTGCTTTCCACAGTGGCTGCATCAATCTACATTCCCACCAACAGCACAAAAGGGTTCCCTTTTTTCCATATCCTTGTCAGCACTTATAGTTTGCTCATTTATTGATATAGCCATTCTGACAGGTATGAGGTGATATCTCATTGAGGTTCTAATTTGTGTTTCTCTGATGATTAGTGACATTGAGCAAATACAATCATAATAGGGAATTTTAACATTCTACTCACTTCAGTGGATACATCTCCCAGACAGAAAATCAAAAAGAAGACAGGGGTCTTAAATGAACACTAGGTCAAATGGACTTAATTGATATCTTCAGAACATTTCACCCAAAGGAACAGAATATACAAGAGAAAAAAACTAGAAAACACACAAAGACATGAAAGCTAAATAACATTTATTTATTTATTTATATGTATTTATTTTTATTGTTGTTCAAGGACAGTTGTCTCTATTTTCATCCCACCATGGCCCCCACCTAATGATCCCCACCTTTCACCCTTAAACCCACTTTCCTTAGGTTTGTTTATATGTCTTTTACACATGTTCCTTGATGGCATTTTCCCTATAATTCCCCAGAGGGATAAATAACATATCATTAAACAATGAATGGGTCAACAACAAAATCAAGGAAGAAATCAAAAGATAACTAGAAACAAATGAAAATGAGAACACAACAACCCGAAATCTGTGGGACACTGGAAAAGCAATCCTAAGAGGGAAATTCACAGCATTACAGGCCTATTCCAAGAAACAAGAAAATCTCAAATAAACAATCTAGCTTTACATATTCTTAAAGGAACTTGAAAAAGAACAAAAAACAATACTCAGAGTGCGTAGAAGGAAGGAAATAATAAAGATCAGATTAATAAATCCAAAAACTGGTTCTTTGAAATGATAAACAAACCTTTAGCCAGACTCATAAAGGAAAAAGGAGAGAGGACCCAATAAATAAATTCAGAAATGAAAGAAAAAAAAGAAAAGTGACACTAAAAGAATACAAAGGGTTGTAAGAAAATATTATGAACATCTAAATGCAACAAATTGGACAACCTGGATGAAATAGATAAATTCCTAGAAACATACAATCTTTCAAAACTAAATCGAGAAGAATCAGAGTATCTGAATAGACAGATTACAAAAGTGGAACTGAAGCAGCAATAATAATAATAATAACAATACAATTCCCAACAAACAAAAGTGCTGGACCAGATGGCTTCACAGGTGAATTTTACAAAACATACAAAGAAGAACTAATACTTCTCTTTCTCAAAAAATTCCAAAAAAATTCAAGAAGAGGGAAGACTCCCAAGCTCATTTTATGAGCCCATCACTGTCCTAATTCAAAAACCAGAGAATGATATTACAAAGAAAGAAAATTATAGGCTAATATCCCTGATGAACATAGATGGTAAAACCCTCAACAAAATATTAGCAAACGGAATACAGCAGTACATCAAAAAGATCATACACCATGATCAAGTGGGCTTTATTCCAGGGTTGCAGTGCTGGTACAACATTTGCAAATCAATAAATGTGATCCACCACACAAACAAAATGAAGGATGAAAATCACATGATCATATCAATAGACACAGAAAAAAAATTTGGTAAAATCCAGCATGAATTTATGATGAAACTCTCAGCCAAGTGGGAATAGAGGAAATATACCTAAACATAACAAAGCCCATATATGATAAACACACTACCTGTGCATTTTTAAAAAAACTTCTCTACATACTTAACTAAGCAAACCATGGTGATATAATAATTTAATGGCAGAATCCATGATATTTTCCTTTTCATTGAATTTATTGGTGTAACATTGGTTAAGAAAATTCCCAGGTTTCAGGTGCATAATTCTACAACATATCTGTATGCTGCATTGTGTATTCACCACCACAAGTCAAGTTTCTGTGCATCGCCATTTACCTCCACCCATGAACTCCTCCATCTTCTCCTCCTTCTTCCCTTCAGCAATCACCACTCTGTTTTCTGTGTCCATGAGATTTTTCTTTTTTGTTCAATTTTTCCATCCCCAACCTAGCCTCCCCACCTGACAATTATCAACCTACTCTACATCTATGAGTCTGTCTTTATATTTCTTTTTTTCAGTTTTCATTTATTATCTTTTTATTATTTTTATTTTTTATTATTGTTCAAGTACAGTTGTTTCCATTTCCCCCCACCACACCCACCCACCCCAGCTATCCCCCACATCCCACCCTCAATCCTACCCCCCTTTGGCTTTGTCCATGTGTCCTTTATACATGTTCCTTGACAACCCTTTCCCCTTTTCCTCCCATTATCCTCTTCCACTTCCCCTCTGGTTACTGTCAGTTTGTTCTTAATTTCAATGTCCTGGTTTTATTTTGCTCATTTGTTTGTTTTTTACATTAGGTTCCACTTATAGGTGAGATCGTATGGTACTTGTTTTTCACTGCCTGGCTTATTTCACTTATTGCACAATACTCTCCAGTTCCATCCGTGTTCTCTCAAAGGGTAGGAGCTCCTTCCTTCTTTCTTTCTGCTGTGTAGTATTTCCATGTGTCAATGTACCACAGTTTTTGATCCACTCACTTACCGCTGGGCACTTAGGCTTTCCAGCACTTGGCTATTGTAAATTGTGCTGCTATGAACATTGGGGTGCACAGGTTCTTTTGAATTGGTGTTTCAGGATTCTTAGGTATGATCTGAGCAATGGAATCACTGGATCAAAAAAGTTCCATCTTTAGTTTTTTTGAGGAAATTTCATACTCTTTTCCAGTCTGCATTCCCACCAACAGTACACCAGGGTTCCCCTTTCCCCACATGCTCGCCTACACTTGTTGATTTATTGATGACCATTCTGACCAGTGTGAAGTGTTATCTCATTGTGGTTTTAATTTGCATTTCTCTGATGGTTAGTGATGTTGAGCATCCTTTCACGTGTCTCTAGGCCCTTTGTATGTCCTCCTTGAAGAAGTGTCTATTCAGGTTCTTTGCAAATTTTTAAATTGGATTGTTTGTCTTCCTGGTGCTGAGTTGTATGAGTTTGTTTGTTTGTTTGTTTGTTTGTAGAATCCATATACAAGTGACATCATATGGTATTTGTCTTTCTCTATCTGATTTATTTCATTTATCATAGGACTCTCAAGATCCATCAGTATTGTCATAAATGTCAAGATTTCAATTTTTTATTTCTGAATATACCATCACACACACCCATGTCACATTTTCTTTATCCATTCATCTATTGATGAACATCCAGGTTGTTTCATATCTTGGTTCTTGGTAGTAATTCTGCAATGAACATTTGGGTGCATACACCATTTTAAATTAATGTTTTTGTTTTCTTCAGACAAATACCCAGAAGTAGAATTGCTAAGAAGTAGAATTGCTGCCACCATTATGGCAGTTTTATTTTTAAATTTTTGAGGAATCTTTATACTGTCTTCCATAATTGCTACACTGACTTACAATCTCACCAACAGTGTACATTCTCAGCAATACTTATTGTTTGTTCATTTATTGATATAGCAATTCCAACAGGTGTGATGTGGTATCTTATTGTTATTTTAATTTGCATTTCCCTGATAATTACTGATGTTGAGCACGTTTTCATATATCTGTTGGCCATCTGTATGTCCTCTTTGAAGTAATGTCTATTAAGGTCCTCTGCCCATTTTTAAATTATATTGTTTATTTTGGGGGGATCTTTAGTTTTAAGATTTCTTTATACACTAACTCATTATGAGATATATCATTTGGGAATATCTCCCCTCAAGCAGTAGTTGTCTTTTTGTTTTCTTGATGGTTTCCCTTGCTGTACAAAACACCTTTTAGTTTGCTGTAGTTCCATTTTTTAATTTTCTCCATTCCATTCCATTCTGTGGTTCCATATAAATTTTATTTGTTGTTCTAACTCTGAGAAGATGTCAGTATTTTAATAGGGGTTGCATTAAATCTTTATGTTTTTTAAAACAAGATTTTTAGAGGCTAAATAATGTTCTACTATTGAGCTACATCATAGTTTCTTTATTACATAATTGATGAAATTTTACTTGTTTCTGTTTTTAGTATTTTAAATAATGAAATATTTCAGTCTTTTACCATATCTTTTATTTTTTTCCACCAGCTTTATTGAGATATAACTGACATATAACATTGCCTGAGTTTAAGATGTACAACATGTTGGTTTGATACATTTATATTCTACAAAATGATTACTACAATAACAATTAGCTAATGCCTCCATCCTGTCACATAATTACCATATCTTTTTTATGGTGAGAACATTTAAAGTCTATTCTCTTGGCAACACTGAAGAACATGATACAGTATTGTTAGGTATAATTACCATGCTGGACATTAGATCCCTGGAATTTACTCTTCTTATAAGTGGAAGTTCTTACCCTTTGACCAGTATTAACCCATTCCCTGTACCCAACAACAACAACAAAAAAAACCCAACCTGATAACTACCACTCTACTCTCTGTTTTTCTGAGTTCAAGATTTTTAGCATACCTTGAATTTTAATATAAATTTCTAGGGCTGGAATAAATAAATTAAGGACATAAACATTCAAACCTTAGATCCATAATTCCAAATAGCTCTTAAGAAAAGGTACATCTCCCTACCAGTGTACTAGAGAGCACACATTTTACAATCATTTTAGTGGCATTAAGCATTATTGATTTAGTAGTTTACATTCCAAGATGCCACGTTACTTTTCATTTCCATGCCATTGTTAGTGGGAATATTTTGCATGATTTTTTTGTTACATTTTTCAGCTTTGGGAGTTATCTTTACTTGTCCTGGCCGATTTTGCTATGGGTTTAATATTTTTCTAATTGATTTATAAGAGCTCTTTAAATGTTAAGGCTATTAACTCCATATTTTAGTGTCAATTTTTTATTCCATTCATAATTAGTCACTTAGTGTTGTTATAGTTTCATTAAAAAGTTTTAAATTTTCATGTAATCAAATTTTTCCACTAATTTCCTTCTAAAATTTTCCAGGACTTTCATATTTAGAAACTCTTTCCTATTCTAAACTCAGTTAAATAGATATTTACATGCATTTTGAGCAGAAGTTTTTATGCTTCTCTGGACTTTATATTAGTGTGAAGTCATTTCATAGGGATTCATATTTATTTTTTCCATTTATTTAGAAATGTCCTTGCAAGATGCAAAAGTCCTCAACAAAATATTAGCAAACAGAATGCAGTAATACATTAAAACAGCATAAATCATGAACAAGTGGGAATTATTTTGGGGATGCAAGGTTGGTTCAATATAAACAATCAATTAATGTGATATGTCAAATAAACAAAATGAAGGATAAAAATCATATGATCATATCAATAGATGCAAAGAAGCATTTAACAAAATTCAGTACCTATTTATGATAAAAACTTTCAGCAAAGTGAGAATAGAGGGAACATACCTCAACATAATACAGTCCATATAAGAAAAATGCACAGCTAACATCATACTTAAAGTGGGGAAAATAAAAGCATTTTTCTTAAGATTAGGAATAAGACAGGGATGTCCACTTTCACCACTGTTAATCAACATAGTATTAGTAGTCCTAGCCTCAGGAACCAGACAAGAAGAAATAAAAGGCATTCAAATTAGAGAGGAAGAAGCAAAATTGTCATTATTTTCAGAACACATGATACTATAAATAAAGAACCCTAGAGATTCCACCAAATACTACTTAAACTAATAGTGAACTCAGTAAAGTGCAGGCTACAAAATAAATACTGGGAAACTGGTTGCACTTTATACACCAATAATAGATGATCAATGAGAGAAACTAAGAAAACAATCCTGTTTACATTGACTTAAAAAAAAACAACTCTAGGATTAAATTTAACCAAGGAGGTAAAAAACCTGTAGTTGGACAATTATAAGACATTGTCGAAAGAAAGTGAAGACAGAAATAAGTGGAAGCAAATACTGTGTTCATAGAGAGGGAGAATTAACATCACTAAAATGTCCATACTACACAAAGCAAACTATAGATTCAATGCAATCCCTACCAAGATACCAATGGCATATTCGTAGAACTGGAACAAATATTCCAACAATTTATATGGAACCAAAAAAACCCCCTGAAAAGCAGTAGCAATCTTGAGAAAGAAGAACAAAGTTGAAAGTATAAGACCAGCTGATATCAAACTATATTACAAGGCTATACTAACTAAAATAGCATGAAAATGGACACATAGATCAATGGAACAGAAAAGAGAGCCCAGAAATAGACCCATACCTCTATAGTCAATTAATACAGGGTGGGCAAAAGTACATTTATAGCTGTGGGTACACAAAACAGAATTTATTCTTGTATTATTTTAATTAATTATTGTATCACTTTCCACATAAACAACTGTAAACCTACTTTTACCACTTCCTGTTTATGACAAAGGAGGCAGAAATAAACAATGGAGTAAACTGTCTAGTCAATAAATTGTGCTGAAAAAATTGGCAGATGCATGCACAAAATGAAACTAGACCACTTTCTTTTAAACTCAAAATAAATTAAAGACTTAAATTACAGCTTCTGGCCAAGATAGAGGCATAGGTAGTCGCATTGTGCCTCCTTGCGCAACCAAAACTAAGGACAACAAAAATTGAGAAACAAGAAACAATCAGAACAAAGAGAAATAAACCAAATTGAAGTCTGAATACCGTACAATCAGACCGGTAAGGAGGGGCGGAGTCGGAGACCTATGGTGAGGGATGAGAGGTCCCGGCAGGAAAAAGCGGTGGCTGGCAGACATGGGTGCACAGGGTGCAGATGGCAATTGGCGGGCCCTAGAAGTGCAGGGTTGGCTGACGGACCCAGTGGCAGACCCTGGGAGTGGAAGGCAACAAGCAGACCCAGTGAGGCGCGCAAGGCAGCTGGCTGGCTGGCTGCAGCTACACGTTCATGCGCAAACTAAGCGAAAATGGGCAGCCACACAGACCGTGCAACCCAGGGCCCCAGCACCAGGAAACAAAGCCTAAGAGCACTGACTGAAAACACCTGGGGGGAGCTGAGGCTGGGAGATTCTCTCAGCCTCACAGGAGGCTCCTCAGGGAAACCCACAGAGTCTGAGAAAGTGCACAGGTACACCCGCCCAGGAGCCCACACCAGAAGGGCCCAGTTTGCTTGTGGGAGGCAGCAGAGGGGACTGGAGTCCTAGAGAGAGCGGAGCAGGTGCCATTGTTCCCTCTCAGACCCCGCCCCCACATACAACATCACAACCCAGCGACTGGGGTGCCCCGCCCTGGTGAACACCTAAGGCTCTGCAGCCCATACTAACAGCCACAACCAGACCAAAAGAAAATAAAAAATAAAAAAGATGGCTCAAACAGATTTGAAAGCCCCAGAACCAATTTTTTTAAGTGACCAAGAGATCGCACAGTTCAAAGCACTGGTGATCAAGATGCTCACAGAATTGGTTGACTTTGGTCATAAATTAGATGAACAAATGCAGGCTATGATAAGAGAAATGAAGGAAAATGCACAGGGAACCAATAGTGATGGGAAGAAAACTGGGGCACAAATCAATGGAGTGGACCAGAAGGAAGAAAGGAACAACCAAACAGAAAAGAATGAAGAAACAAGAATTCAAAAAAATGAGAAGCTTAGGGACCTCCAGGACATCTTTAAAAGTTCCAACATCCAAATTATAGGGGTGCCAGAAGGGGAAGAGGAAGAACAAGAAATGGAACATGTATTTGAATATGTAATGAAGGAGAACTTCCCCAATCTGGCAAGGGAAATAGACTTCCAGGAAGTCCAGGAAGCTCAGAGAGTCCCAAAGAGGTTGGGCCCAAGGAGGAACATGCCAAGGCACATCATAATCACATTAGCCAAGGTAAAAATGAAGGAGAGAATCCTAAAAGCAGCAAGAAATAAGGGGACAGTAACCTACAAAGGAGTTCCCATCAGAATGTCAGCTGATTTCTCAAAAGAGACCTTGCAGGCAAGAAGGGGCTGGAAAGAAGTATTCCAAGTCCTGAAAAGCAAGGACCTACACCCAAGATTGCTCTATCCAGAAAAGCTTTCATTTAGAATGGAAGGGCAGATAAAGTGCTTCACAGATAAGGCCAAGTTAAAGGAGTTCATCATCACCAAGCCCTTATTATATGAAATGTTAAAGGGACTTATCTAAGAAAATGAAGATTAAAAATATAAACAGTAAAAAAAGACTTCAAACTTACAGTTAGTAACAACCATACCTAAAACAAAAGCAAACTAAGCAAACAACTAGAACAGGAACAGAACCACTGAAATGGAGATCACATGGAGGGTTAGCAACAGGGAAGTGGGAGGAGGAGAGAGCGGGAAAAGATATAGAGAATAAGTAGCATAGACAATAGGTAGAAAATAAACAGGGGGAGGGCAAGAATAGTATGGGAAATGTAGAAGCTAAAGAATTTATGACACATGGACATGAACTAAAGGGGGGGAATGTGGGTGGGAGAGGGTGGGCAGGGTGGAAGGGAATGAAGGAGGGAAATGGGACAACTGTAACAGTATAATCAATAAAAAAATAAAACATAAAAAATAAAAAAACATCTAAGAAGAAAAAAAAAAGACTTAAATTACACTCCTAGAAGAAAACACAGGCAGTAAAATCTCTGATATTTCTCTTAACAATGTTTTTTTCTGATATATCTCCTCTGGTAAGGGAAATAAAAGAAAAAATAAACACACAGGACTAAATTATACTAAAAAAGGTTTTGTACAGCAAAGAAACCATAGACAAAATGAAAAACAAACTACTGAATAAAAGAATATATTCACCAATGATACATCTGATTAGGAGTTAATATCCAAAATTTATAAATCATTCATACAACTCAATGCCCAAAAAACAAAAACAAAAACAAATAATCCAATTAAAAAGTGGGCAGAGGCCCTGAACAGACAATTCTCCAAAGAGGACATACAAGTGGCCAATAAACATATCAAGAGATGCTCAGTGTCAAGAATCAGAGAATTGTAAATTAAAACCACCATGATGGATGAGACTTGACTTGGTGTTGTGAACACATAATACAATATACAGAAGATGTACTATAGAATTGTACACCTGGAACTTATATAATTTTATTAACCAATATTTTCCAAATAAATTCAATACAAATTTTAAAAAACACAGTGGAATATCACCTTACACCTGTCAGAGTGGCTGTCACTAATAAATCAACAAACAACAAATGTTGATGAGGATGTGGAAAAAAGGGAACTCTGGTTAATTGGTGGTGGGAATGCAGGTTGATGTATCTATACTATGGAAAGCAATATGGAGTTTCTTCAAAAAATTAAAAATGGAACTGCCTCATTACCCAGTGATTCCACTTATGGGTGTACATCCAAAGACACTCAAAACCCTAATTTGACAGGATATATGCCTCCCTATGTTCACTGCATTGTTATTTACAATAGCCAAAATATGGAAGCAACCCAAGTGTCCATCAAAACACAAGCAGATAAAGAAAATGTAGCACATATATACAACGGAATATTATCTAGCCGTTAAAAACAATTAAATCTAAACATTTTGACAGCATAAATGGACCTAGGGAGTATCATGTTAAGTGAAATAAATTAGATAAAGAAAAAGAAAAGGAATCCTTCAACTTTCACTCCAAACAATTGCCAAGTTTTGTTTTACTAAAGTAACTTAGGGAACTATAGTTCTGTTGTCCTGATCTCAGAAGTCAGCTCTTTATTTTGGAAAGTAATTAAACTAAAACAAAACTTAAAAAGAATAATTAATTAATTAATTAATAAAAAGACAAATACTGTAAGATTTCACTCATACGTGGAATCTAAAGAATAAAATAAACAAAATAGAAACAGACTCATAATTTCAGAGGACAGACTGATAGTTGTCAGAGGGAAGGAGACATGGGAGGGATGGGTGAAAAAGTTGTAGGGGTTAATAAGTACAAATTGGTACTTACAAAATAGTCATGGGTATGTGAAGTACAGCAGACAGAATATACAAAATAATATTGTAATAACTATGTATGGTCTAGGTGGATGCTTCAATTATTGGGAGATTACTTTGTAAATTAAATAATTGTCTAATTACTATGCTATGCATCTAAAAATACTACTAAGTAATATTGAATATAAACATTAATTAAAAATAAAATATAAAAATGAGATAAAAATGTCTCTATTCACAGATGACACATTTTTAATATATTTTGTTGATTATGTTATTACAGTTGTCCCATTTTTTACACCCTTTATTTCCCTCCACCCTCCATACCCCCTCCCACCAGCATTCCTACCACTCCTTAGTTCATGTCCATGGGTCATATATGTAAGTTCTTTGGTTTCTACATTTCCTATACTATTCTTAACCTCCCCCTGTCTATTTTGTGCCTCCCATTTATATTTCTTATTCCCTGTACCTTTCTCCACATTCTCCCCCTTCTCCTCCCTGCTGATAACTCTCCATATAATGTCCATTTCTGTGATTCTGTTCCTGTTCTGGTTGTTTGCTCAGTTTGTTTTTGTTTTTGTTCATTCAGGTTCAGTTGTTGATAGTTGTGAGTTTGTCATTTTACTGTTCATAGTTTTGATCACTTTCTTTTTCTTAGATAAGTCCCTTTAACATTTCATATAATAAGGGCTTGGTGATGATGAGCTCCTTTAACTTGACCTTATCTGGGAAGCACTTTATCTGTCCTTCCACTTTAAATGATAGCTTTGCTGGATAGAGTAATCTTGTATGTTGGTCCTTGCTTTTACAACTTGGGATACTTATTTCCAGCCCCTTTCTGCCTGTAGGTTTTCTTTTGAGAAATCAGCTGACAATCTTATGGGCACTCCTTTGTAGGTAACTGTCTTTTTTTCTCTTGCTGCTTTTAATTTCTCTCCTTATCTTTAATCTTGGGTAATGTAATTATGATGTGCCTTGGTGTGTGCTTCCTTAAGTCCAACTTCTTTGGGACTGTCTGAGCTTCCTGGACTTCTTGTAAGTCTATTTCCTTTGCCAGATTGGGGAAATTCTCTTTCATTAGATTTCAATTTCTTGCTCTTGTTCTCCTTCTGGTACCCCTGTGATTAGGATGCTGGAATGTTTCAAGCTGTCCCAGAGGTTCCTAAGACTTTCCTCATTTTGTTGAATTATTCTTTCTTCATTCTGTTCTGGTGGAATATTTATTTCTTCCTTCTGCTCCAAATCATTTATTTCAGTCTTGGTTTCCTTCCCTTCACTGTAGGTTCCCTGCATATTTTTCTTTTTTCACATTGCATAGCCTTCACTTCTTCCTCTATTTTGGCACCATGCTCAACCATTTTTGTGAACATCCTGATTACCAGTATTTTAAACTGTGCATCTGATAGGATGGCTGTCTCTTCATCACTTTGTTCAATTTTTGGAGCTTTGATCTGTGCTTCTATTGGGACCACATTTTTTTTTTTTGTCTAGGTGTCCCTGTTACATTATAAGGGATGGAGCTTTAGGTATTTGCCAGGGTAGAGCAACCTATATCACTACTCTATGTCATTTTATGTGGAGGAGGAGACCAAAAAGGAACAATGGCATTTGCTAGGTTCTCCTCCAATTTTCAGTCATTTCCCCCAAGAAAATTGAGCCCTTCTGGTGCAGATTCCTGGGTATGTGGGCTTGTGTACATTCTAGGACTCTGTGAGCGACTCCAACACTCTCCTGTGAGGCTGAAAGCTTCTCCCACATCCCCAGTTCCCACAGGATTTTACAGCCAGAGGTGTTGTTGCTGTTGATGCTGCTGTTGTTCAAATATAGTTGTCTCCATTTCCCCCTAAATACTCCCCTGCACTGAAGTCATACCCATCTCCCATACTTAACACTACCCACCTTGGCTTTTTCTATGTATCCTTTAAAATCTTCCTGACAACCCTTCCCCCTTTTCCACCCATTATTCCCACCCACCGCCCCTCTGGTTACTGTAAGTTTGCTCTTAATTTCAATGTCTCTGGTTATATTTTGCTTGTTTATTTGTTTCTTGATATGGATCAACTTACATGTGAGACCATATGGTATTTGTCTTTCACCATCTGGCTTATTTCACTTAGCATAATGCTCTCCAGTTGCATCCATGATGTTGCAAAGGGTAGGAGCTCCTTATTTCTTTCTGCTGCATAGAATTCCCTTGTGTAAATGTACCACATTTTTTTTGATCCATTCATTTACTGGTGGGTACTTAGGCTGTTCCCAGCACTTGGCTACTGTAAATAGCACTGCTATGAACATTGGGGCGCATAGGTTCTTTTGAGTTGCTGTTTCAGGATTCTTACAGATTAGTCCCAGTAGTGGAATTGCTGGGTCATAAGGCAGTTCCATTTTTAGTTTTCTGAGAAAATTCCATACTGTTTTCCACAGTGGATACACCAGTCTGCATTCCCACCAACGGTGTACTAGAGTTCCCTTTTCTCCACAACCTCGCCAGCACTTGTTTATTGATTTGGTTATGATGGCCACTCTGAATGCTGTAAAGTGGTATCTCATTGTGGTTTTAATTTGCATCTCTCTGATGGCTAGTGATGCTAAGCATCCTTTCTTATGTCTCTGAGTACTCTGTATGTCCTCCTTAGAGAAGTGTCTGTTCAGGTCCTTTGCCCATTTTTTTTTAATTGGGTTGTTTGTCTTGCTGCAGTACAGTCGTGTGAATTCTTTATATATTTTGGAGTCAAACCCTTGTTGAAGATATCATTTGCAAATATATTTTTTGCATACAGTTGGTTACCTTTTCATTCTGCTAACGTTTTCTTTAGCCATACAGAAGTTTTTTTTATTTTGAGCATTTGGATTAAATACTTCCTATACTATGTTGGATAGAAGTGGTGAAGGCTCACATTCTTGTCTTGTTCCTGATTTTAGTGGGAAAGCTTTTAGTTTTTGCCCATTGAGTAGGATGTTGGCTATAGGTTTCTCATACATGGCCTTTGTTATGTTCAAGTATGCTCCCTTTACTCCCACCTTGCTGAGTATGTTTATCATAAATGGATGCTGTACCTTATCAAATACTTTTTCTGCATCTATTGATATGATCATGTGGTTTTTGTCTTTGTTTTTGTTTATGGGATATATCACATTTACCGTTTTGTGAATATTGTCCCATCTTTTCATCCCTGGGATGAATCCCACTCGGTCATGGTGTATGATCTTTTTAATGTATTGTTGGATACGGTTTGCCAATATGTTATGGAGGATTTTAGTGTCTATGTTCATTAGTGATATTGGCCTGAAGTTTTCTTTCTTTGCTGTGTCTTTATCTGGTTTTGGGATTAGGATGATGCTGGCTTCATAAAAAGAGTTTGGGAGTCTTCCATCATTTTGGATTTTTTGGAATAGTCTGTGAAGGATAGGGGTTAGCTCTTCCTTAAATACTTTGTAGAATTCTCCTGTGAAACCATCTGGTCCAGGGTTTTTGTGTGTTGGGAGTTTTCTGATTACTGCTTCAGTTTCTTCTGCTGTTATTAATCTGTTCATGCTTTCTGCTTTTTTCTTGAGTTTTGGAAGATTATATTTTTTTGGAAATTTGTCCATTTCACCTAGGTTTTCAAATTTCTTGGCATACAGTTCTTCATAGTAATTTCTTACAATCCTTTGTATTTCTGTGGTGTCAGTTGTAATCTCTCCTCTTTCATTTCTGATTGTGTTTATTTGGGTCTTCTCTCTTTTTTTCTTGACGAGCCTGCTTAAAAGCCTGTCAATTTTGTTTATCTTTTCAAAGAACCAGCTCCTGGAGTCATTGATCCTTAGAATTGTGCTTTTAGTCTCTATGTCATTTAATTCTGCTCTGATCTTGGTTATTTCCTTCTTTCTACTTGCTCTGGGCTGTCTTTGTTGTTGTTCCTCTAGTTCTTGATGATGTAGGGTTAGGTTGTTTGATTGAAATGTTTCTACCTTTTTTAGTTATGCTTGTATCACTATGAACTTCCCTCTCAGGACTGCCTTCACTGTGTTCCATAAGTTTTGGGTTGTTGTGAGTTCATTTTCATTTGTTTCCAGAAACCTTTTGATTTATTCCTTAATTCCATTCTTGACCCATTCATGGTTTAATAGCATGCTATTTAATCTCCATGATTGTGAGTGTTTTGGGTTTTTTTCCTTGGGGTTGGTTTCTAGTTTCAGTCCCTTTTAATCCAAGAAAATGCTTGGTATGATTTTGATTTTCTTGAAATTGTTGAGGCTTGTTTTGTGTCCTATGATGTGGTCTATCTTTGAAAATGCTCCATGTACATTTGAAAAGAATGTGTATTTAGCTTCTTTGGGATGGAGGGCTCTGTATATATCAGTTAAGCCCATTTCATCGAGGGTATTGTTCAATGCTACAATATCTTTGTTGATATTTTGTTTGGAATATCTGTCCATTTTTTACAGTGGGGTGTTGAAATCCCCCACTATAATTGTGTTGCTTTCAATATCTTTCTTCAAGTCCTCTAAGATTTTCTTTATGTATTTGGGTGCTCCTATGTTGGGTGCATATATATTTACAATATTGATGTCTTCTTGGTGGATTCTTCCCTTGAGTATTATGAAGTGACCTTCTGGGTCTCTCTTTATGGTCCTTTTTTGGAAGTCTATTTTGTCTTAAATGAGTATTGCTACCCTGGCTTTTTTTTTCTTCCTGTCCATTTTCTTGGAAAATTTGTTTCCAGCCCTTCACTTTCAGCCTGTGCAGGTCTTTTATCCTGAGGTGGGTCTCTTGTAGGCAGCATATATGTGGGTCATGTTTTCTTATCCATTCAGCTCTTCTATGTCTTTTTATTGGAGCATTTAATCCATTATGTTTAAGGTTATTATTGACAAGTACTTATTCATTGCCATTTATGTACCTGTGCTCCTCTCTCTCTTTCTCTTTTCATTCCTTTCCTTAAAGCAGCCCCTTTAGCATCTCTTGCAGAGCTGGTTTAGTGGAGGTATATTCTTTTAGACTTCTTTTGGCTGGAAGCTTCTTATTTGGCCTTCTATCTTGATTGAGAACCTTGCTGGGTAAAGTAGCCTTGGCTGCAGGCCCCTGGTTCTCATTACTTGGAATATTTCTTGCCATTCTCTTCTGGCTAGGAGTGTTTCCATTGAGAAGTCAGCTATTAACCTTATTGGGGCTACCTTGTATGTCACTTCCTGTTTCTCCCTTGCTGCCTTTAAGATTCTCTCTTTGTCTTGAAATTTTTCCATTTTAATTATGATGTGTCTTGAGGTGGGCCTCTTTGGGTTCCTCTTGATTCGAACTCTTCGTGTTTCCTGGATTTGTGTGACTTTTTCTCTCATCAAAGTAGGGAAGTTTTCCATCATTTCTTTTTCTTTTTTTTTTTAAGA
Organism: Tonatia bakeri; assembly: GCA_004024845.1. Classification (NCBI taxonomy): domain Eukaryota; kingdom Metazoa; phylum Chordata; class Mammalia; order Chiroptera; family Phyllostomidae; genus Tonatia; species Tonatia bakeri. The sequence goes on from PVIA01005586.1 coordinate 33,565, forward strand.
TTTTATTTATTTATTTTTAGAGAGGGAAGGGAGGGAGAAAGAGAGAGAGAGAGAAACATCAATGTGTGGTTGCTGGGGGCCATGGCCTGCAACCCAGGAATGTGCCCTGGCTGGGATTCGAACCTGCAATGCTTTGGTTCGCAGCCTGCGCTCAATCCACCATCATTACTTTTTCAAATAGGTTTTCTATCCCTTGCTCTTCTTCTTCTCCTTCTGGTATCCCTATTATACAGATATTACATTTCACATTGTCTTGCAGTTCCCTTAACTCTTGTTCATTCTTTTTGAGTCTTTTTTCCTTTTCTTGCTCTTTCTGGGGTTTTTTTCTACATTGTTCTCCAGCTCGCTGATTTGATCCTCTGCTTCATTTAGCCTGCTTTTGATTCTTTCTACTGTGTTCTTCAGTTCAGAAATTGTATTCTTCATTTCCTCCTGGCTCTTTTAGACAGTCTCTATTTCCTTTTTCATGTTGATATAGTTTACAGTAAATTCCTCATAGTTTCCTTGTAGTTTTTTTGTAATCCCTAGTGAGCTCATTGAGCTTTATAACCTTTGTTTTGAACTGAATATCTGATAGTTGACTTGCCTCTATTTCATTTAGCATTCTTTTTGAGGATTCCTCCTTTCCTTTTGATTTGGGTTTGTTTCTTTGTCACCCTATTGTTTGCGAGACTCCTCTTGTTAGCCTCTGCTTCTTAAATTTATCTATTCTGACTCCCTAGGTTTGTGCTGTGAACTTCTATGGTAGGATACCTGTGATATTCAGTGGTGCAGTCTCCTTGATTTCCTGATGTTAATGCTTTTGCGATGCTGTTTATGTTGCCTGTCTAGATTTAATTGGGTTTTGATTGTTGTGTCATTCTTTTGTGGGTCTTCCCTCCATCTGGTTGACTGAAGGCCACTCTGCCCACAACATCTTCTATGCTTTTGTTCAGGTGCAGTCAGTTAGTGCCAAAGCTGACTCTCCTGTCTGTCCAAAGTTATAAGGCTTCTCTCTTGCTATTGTTCAATTGTTTGTTCTGGGTGGTTTCTCCACAATTTAGTCACAGCTCCAGATTGGTCTTGGGAGGAGGTTAGTGTGGCTTCCATTCATTCCTGCACCATCTTTCCATCCTATAGCCAGAGGTTTTGAGGCTTTATTTCCCCGTGCTAGAAGCCTGAATTGTGCAGTCTGTCTCATTCCCCAGTTGTTCCTCCTGGTTTATTCATATGCAAATGTGGGACTTCTTGGTCTTCCAGCTGCTGCCTTGCTGTGCATCCTCTCCATCCCAGTTGCCCATCTCCACCCCTTCTACCAGTCTGGATAAATATTTCTTCTCTAACTCCTTGGTTGTCTGACTTCCTTACAGTTCGATTTTCTGGCAGTTCTGATTGTTTTTTGTTCTTAAGTTTGTTGTTGTCCTTCTTTTGGTTATGAGAGGAGGCAAAGTATATACCTATGCCTCCATCTTGGCTGGAAGTAGATGACATGTTATTCCTAGAAAATACTAAGGAATCCACAAGAAAGTTATTGAAACTGATAAGTACAGCAAGATTCTATAATACAAGACCCATATATAACAATAAATTGTTTTTCAATATACAATTAATAAATAACCTACATATAAAAATTTTAAAAGCAATAGCATTCACAATAGAATAAAAAATAATAATATACTTAGGAATAAATTTAACAAAATAAATATAAGATTTATACATGAAAAACTATAAAACATTATAGAAAATGACTTAGGAAGATCTAAATACATGAAAAAACTTCCATGCTCATGGGTCAGGAGACTTAATATTGTTAAGATGCCAATAATATCTAAACAGATCTATATATTCAATACCACACCTATCAAAATCCTAACTGTATGTTTTCCAGGACCTTTTAAGTTAATCCTAAAATTCAAATGGAAATACAAGGGGCTCAGAGAGTGAAAATAATCTTGATAATGAAGAACTAAGTTGAAGGACTTGCACTTTCTAATTTCAAAACTTACTGTAGGCTTACAATGATCAAGACACTGTGATATTGCTGTAAGAACAGAAGTATAGATCAATGGGAGAGAGTTTGGTTCAAAAATAAACTCTCACAGAAATAAATTTTATTCAGAAATGACCTTAAGGTCAATTCTTTTTTTTTACAAAGGAGCCAGCACAATTCAATGAGGAAAGAGGCCTTTTCAATAAATGGTGTTCAGTCAACTGGATATTCTCATGTAAAAGAATAAAGTTGGACCACTACCTCATACTATACATATAAAAATTACCTCAAAATGAACATATACTTAAATGTAATAGGTAAAACTCTTAAAAGAAAACATAGAGATACATTTTTATGACTTCAGTAATACTTTCTTACATATAAAAAGTATAAGCAAAAGAAGAAAAATAGATAAACTGGACTTCATGAAAATTAAAAATTTTTATGCAAAAGATATCATCAATAAAATAAAAAGACAATACAGAGAAAGGGTGAAAGTATTTGCAAGTTATATATTTAATGACACTTGTATCCAGTGTATATATAAAAACTATTATAACTCAATAATTGGTAAGTAACCAAGTTTAAAAATAAGCAAGGGATTTGAACAAACATTTATCCAAGAAGACTTACAAATGGCCAATAAGCACTCAAAAAGATGTTCAACATCATACTAGGGAAATGCAAATAAAAACAAAAATGAGATAACACTAGACCCCCAGTAGGATGCTAAATTAAAAAAAAAGACAATAACAAGTTTTGTGAGGGTGTGGAGATTTTGAAACCTCATATATTGCTGGCAAGAAAGTAATATGCTGTGGCTGCTTTGGAAACAGTTTGGCAATTTCTCACCATGTTAAACATTGACTTACTGTATGACCCAGTAATTCCACTTGTAAGTGGAGAACTAAAAAGATATGTTCACCCAACAATATGAATGCATGTGTTTCTAGGAGCATTATTCCTAACAGGCAAAAGTGAAGACATTCCAAATATCCATCATGAAAAGGTGGCTAAATAAAATATGGTATGTCTGTACAATGGAATATCATTCAGCCATAAATGGGAATGAAGTACTATTTATCTATAACATGAACCTTGGAAACATGCTAAGTATAAAAAGCCAGCCACAAAGGCCTACATGTTGTATGATTCCACTTAAAATCTCCAGAATAGGCAAATCCATAGAGGTAAGAAGAGCTTAGTCATTGTCAGGGGATAGGGAAATGGGAGGTGACTATTAATGGGTACAGGGTGTCTTTTTAGGGTCATGAAAATGTTCTGACATTTTTGGTGATGATTATACAATTCTGTGAATATACTATACATCACTTATTGTATACTTGTTGTTTGTGAGTATCTCAGTGAAGCTGTTATTAAAACTAAAATTGAAATATATTCTAGAAGGTGATATATAACCTAACATTAAATAGACTTATAATCATTATTAAGGTATGTTTTGGGTATACCTTTTTTCTTGAGGCTAAGGTTAAAATAGACAAAAGAAATATTTTGTTACTTGTACTATACAGAAAACAGAACAAAATTAGTATTTTTTTAATGCTGCCATCCTTCAATGCTTTGTTAAAAAAGAATGCAGTGGCCCAAGGAAACTATAAAGTCTCAAACTGCAACCAAATTTCAATTAAACCAAAGTTTAATTTCTTCATATTACATGCAACTTTAAGCCCAGGGAGAGAGTAATTTTTCTTTTGCAATGTGTTAAGTAGTGCTTCTTTTACCTGCCTAAGGGCACATTTAGATGAAAGGAAACACATTAAATTATTGATGTAATGATTAATTGAAAGTCCCCTTAAAGTATCTAGCATACTTATAGCATAACCATTTGGTCCTGTGCAGGCAAAACTACACCTCTTACAAGTACATTCAAAAGCAGTCATGTGTGCCACTTTGTTTTTGATGAATTATAGTGTTGAAGTAACCAGGATGAATGCTTAGGATGTTATCTAGATGAAAGCTGATCTTTTTTTCCTGTGCACTCTTCACCCAGAAACACACTTCCTTAAGTTAACACAGAACTGTAAGGACTGGATCTCTTTAATGCTTCCAGCACTGTTGTGTTGCTAGGTAAAGTGTCCAGGTGGGATTCCTGGTGATATCACTAGTTCTGTCACTAGTGAGTCTGATTTTGGATTAGCACGAGTTCCAGCACAAGTCTAATAAGAACCATTTACTAGCCTAAAAAAACCCAGACAGTGGTCCCAATGAGAAATGTAAAACTCAGGCAAGTGCATTTTCAGGGAAAGCGAAGAGAACGTGATAGGAAAACAGGCAAGAAGAGTGGCAGAGGTCATTATGGGTAAGGAAAATAAACATGCTGTTAGATAATATGTTGTGTCTCAGGTATGTTTAAAATGTTGATTCTAAACCATCTAGACTAGTGATTCTAGAAGTGGGAAGCTTTAAAAATACACAGCGTCAGGCCACATTCTCAATCAATTTACTCAGAATCTCTAGGCACTCACGGATCAGGTACATGAGATTCTATTTGTAGTCAGCCTTGAAAACTACTGGTTTGAACAGATACACTATACTTCCCTATGAGTCAGAAAGTTTCACCCCCACTCTTGGTGACATCTTCCATTCTAGTCACAAGTTGTTTTATTCCTTCTTTCTTCAATCAAGGGCCTTTGGTAAAAGTTAAAGTTTATTCTGTTGGTCTTGGCAGAATATTGCCCCTCATTTCCCCTTGATTTGATACTGTATTTAGTAAATAAGAACAAACATGTATATTTAACTTACAATAGAAAAAAAAACAGAAAAAGTAATTTTTCAGTGAGGTGGGATTGCCCTGTTAACCTAAAGAGATGCTCTATGACAAAATGGATTTTCAGAACTGGCTCTGGTGTAGTTATTCACAAGCTGATGTGTAGGAAGGATTTCTCTACCTCAGCACTAATGATGCTTGAGCTGGATAATTCTTTGCTGCTGGGGGCTGTCTTGTGCATTACAGAATATTTAGCAGCATCCCTGGTCTCTAACTGCTAGATGTCAAGTATGACAACAAAAAATGGCTCCAGACATTGTCAAATGTCCCCTGGGAATATAGGCAAAATTGACCCTTGTTGAGAATCACTGGTATATATAGCTTTGTAAGAACTCAGTGCATATCAAAATTATAATATTTGCACTGAACTTTCTTTTTCCCACATTGAATACCACATTTATACTATGAAAAATACTTCAAATTTGGTTCATACCTAGAAGTTTACATGTAATACCCCCTAATGCCAACAATATTTCCTATTGAAGTCAATTTCTATGGATCAGTCATAACCAGCTTTCTGCATCACTTTGGGCAAAAGACAAAAGATCCCCCCCATACACATTCTGCAGTAGATATCTGTATGAATGGTCTCTGCTGACTCAGGCTGTCTCAGCTTTAGAAAAGTTGTTTGCCTGACTCACATGTTTTTTGTGTGTGTTTACTCTTTAACTAACAAGCCTTTGGGGCTGGGGAAATTGAAGTATGTAGTGTTTTTATTTAAAAGGCCTTCCCTGGAATTCAACACAATATTATTAGAGAAAAGCCATTGAGGATAATAGGGAGTTGACGAAAGTATAAGGTATAAACATCCAAGTTCGAAGTCAAGAATTTACCACACAGATCAGGGATTCCCTAACAGAGTAAAGAAAATTGCATCAATTGATCATAAAATTAGATTTTTTTAAAAAAATCCTCACCCAAGGACAATTTTTTGTTGCATAAAACTAAATATTTTAGTTGAATTATATGCTTCATGATTTTTTATCCCTTTTGCTGGGAAGACATGAAAAAAATCACCCAATTTCTGGAACTTAGCTAAAAGAAAGCTTTTATTGCAAACAAAGACAGAGGGACAGTGTAGTTAAGAGTAAAAAGTCAGTCATGGAAAATGAATATTTTAAAATTCCTTGGGAATGACAAGGCACAGCCCCATGACTAAAAGCATGAAATGATGGCCCGTCTTTACAATTTCGCCCCAGTAAAAATGCACTGTTTGAATTACATTCTGGATACATGAGGAACAAGGAATGCCATTTGACCAAGCTCAGGCTCTTAAAATGTCATTCTCTGCCCACGAATATTCCATTTTTGTGTAAGGCTAAAGAAATCACATTTTCATTTTTCTGTAGTTCATTATGGCTCATTGCTGTAGCAACTGCCAAACCAGTCAATTTGTATAAATAATAGAACAAGCTTCTATTGTCTCTCATCTGACACAGTGCCAACTAGTTGGTCTACCTTTTCCAATAGGAAAATCATGTTTTTAAACTCTTTATCTAATTTTAATGTTTCTGGGTTATACACAGTAAATTATTTTGGAACACTGAACTGAGTGTATATACTCAAGCACTTATTCCTTTAAATTATTTATATAAAGTCTACTGATTTCCATGTTGCCATTAAACAACAAACTGAGTATTTGAAAGCCTAAGTGAATCTGTTTTCCTTCTGATATTTTAAAATGTCAATTTAGTGATTTATTTTTTCTAAATCACTCATCTCCCAGCACATCAATTAATATATGTCTAATTCAGATTTCTGGAAACAATCAACCTTCCCTAAAGAGGAAGAAAATTGGCTGTGTGCTTCTTGATTTGTAACTTTAATTCTCAGCCTGGTTTTTGTCTTTCAGCATCCTTTTCTCCAATGAGAAGAACAGATACAATCTTTTTACCCTGAGTACAATTCATACCATCTAAAATTTACAAAAAGAAATATTTGCTGGTTAAATATGCTAAGGGTGTGTAGAAAGTAAATGGGTATATAGCCATAGGGTCATCTTTACATACCTATATGGTATGACCCACAGGCCTAAAATTCTTAATTAGAGATTTATTCCTTTGAATGGAGACTGATATGTTTTTAAGGTCCTTTTGGTACTTTAAACATATTACTTGTGGATAATTTTAGGTTTATGGAAAATATGCCAAGACAGTACAAGAGAGTTCTCATATACCCTCCACTCAACTTTCCCTAATGGTTACTCTTCACATAATCATGGTACATTTGTCAATACTAAGAAATTAACATTCAGATTTTACTAGTTTTTCAGGTAATGTTCTCCCCTGACCCATAAGATCCAATTCAGGATACCATGTCACCTTTAGCAAGACCCCTTTTGTAAATACAAAAATTTCCAGGCAGTGTAATTTATTAAATTACCAACCAACCCCATTATGAACTCATTTATTATATCAATTTTCTTCTGGGAGGAAAAGATAAGGGCAGCAGAAAAAGCCTGGACATGCAAGGGTCTACAAAGGAATTGTGAAGGGAAGAAAATGCTGCCAAGAAAGGAGGTAACAAATCAAAGCCAAAGACATCCCATTTTGCCTTGAGCAGGCCCTGTGCAGCTATGTGTAATTAGCTTCCTTAGTTACTAATCTGACAAACTAATTTTCATTTGAGAGAAAACAACAAATCATTAATTATGCTAATAAGACATGGGTTAAAATCTATGTGTATAGATTCTACATGCACTGTGATTTGTGCCCTTGGTCAGCCACTGTTTTGCTTTCTCAGCCTTTCCAGCTCCTCACTCCTGGGAGTCCTGTGTGAAGACATGTCTGACTGCCCAGCCCTGGGCAACACTGCTCACTGCCTCTGCAGAACCAGTTCTGAACCAGCTCTGCTATTGGATGTACCTCTTTGTGATGCCTTTAGTACCTTATAGTCTTGTTCTCATAGCTACTTGAAAGCAGTTTCATTTTTAACCAGAGACATTGAAATTAAGAACAAATTGACAGAGGAGAAGTAGGAGGGGATAATGGTGGAAAAGGGGAAGGGATGTCAAGGCACATCTATAAAGGACACATGGACAAAACCAAAGGGGGGAAGGATCCAGAGTGGGAGTTGGGGATGGCTGGGGTTCGGGGGAGTGGTGGGATGGAAATGTAGGCACCTGTACTTGAACGACAAAAAAAATAAAAATAAAAATTAAAATTAAAATTAAAAATAAAGCAAAGGTGTATTTTAAGAAGTTACAACATATTGTGATTTAGTACCTTATTAAGGTACTAAAGGTGATTAAGGGTGTGAGCTTTATAGGCAAAACTGGGTTTGAATCTTAGCTGCCACTTAATAGTCTTGACCTTGGACAAATTAACCACTCCAAGCTTCAGGTTATTCACCTGTAAAACAGGCAATAATAGGGCTTAGCTATTTTTGTTGGGGGGACAAAATGAGATGATTCTCATGAATATGTGCATGGCATACAGTCATCCCTGACACCCATAATGTCAATTTTATCTCTGTTATTAAACCAATCCCAGAATCAGGAAGGACAAAGGACATTATGTCAGCCCTATCACCCAGGGAGATTTAGAATATAGCTATGTCAACTGTGGATCTCTGTGATCAACCATGATTCTTGAGAACCTATGTTGTTCTCTATCCCCTTCACTGCTAGGCAGATCTGGGACCTTTTCCCCACATGGACATCTTTTTTCTGCCTTCCACATTATCTCAATGGATTTCAGATTTCTTCCTAGGTACCTGCTCCCAAGACTCCTGGTTATGTTAGGCATTACTCTAGGCACAAAGCAGCAAATTCAAAATGTTTTGTACCCTCAAGAAGTTTATACCATAGTCATCCACAACTAGAGTTCCAAACCAAACCACCCTCTCTTTGGTTCCCAGTGTTGGCTGGCTGACCAGATTAGTCACTGGGCTCAAATTAAGAAAAGTTCCAATGTCAGTGCTCCTGGCCTATGCTGTCTGTCCTCTGTCAGGCCCAGAACCTCTAGCCATTCTCTGCCATTCTGAGTTTCCTGAGTATTAATGTTAGACTTATTTCCTCTTCCAACTTGCCTTTCATATATCATGGGTTGCCATGACCACCACAGCTAGTAACAGAGTTGCAATTTAAAAAAGCAATAAAATCATCCATGAGTTACAACCTTAGTAGTAATAAACTGAAATTGTATCAAAATTATCCACCTGAAGTAACTGGTTTACAAATTCAAATACTTTGTACTTCTAGGTCTCTTCAGTCTTTTTTTTTTTTTAAATCCTCACTTGAGGATATATTTATTGCTTTTGGAGAGAGACAAGGGAGGGAAAGAGGGAGGAGGATGAGGGAAAGAGAGAGAGAGAAACATGGATGTCTCTTTAATTGGTTGCCTCCTGTAAGGGATCAAATGTGCAACCTTTTGTTGTGTGGGAGGATGCTCCAACTAGCCGAGCAACTTGGCCAGGGCTCTCTTCAGTCTCAAGTGGGAGACACACAGGGAATCACACAGCTAGTGATATTACTAGTTTCAAATCATGCATTGTCTATCAATAATTTATATTTTTATATAAATAAATCTGGTTACACAGGAAATAACTACATTTAGAACAATGGCAAGGTTCTATTGTCCAACAAACTGTGCCTCTGTGGGGAGAGACCAGTGCTCCATAGTGCATGCTGCTGTACCACTTTTCTTGCATCAACCTATCATGTTTACAGCCTAAGGCCTACTTTCAATTTCTCTAACAATCTAACCATTTCCTACCTCAGGACATTTGCGTGTGCTGTGCAATTACTTTTGCGGTGATTCTCTTTCACAGACCAACTCCCAGTAATCCCTGAGGCATCCTCTTAAATGTCTTCCTCAGAGAGGCCTTCATTATCTTCTAGACTAAATCAAATTCTTTGTTGCATTTGTTTATTATAGCTTTCGCTTCTCCTTCATGGCATTTGTCACAACTATTCTTATTTTATCTGTGGGAAGTATAGTAGAGACATCAAGATTGTGAGCTCTGGGACATGGTTATCTGAGTTTAAATCTCATTACTTATTATGATTAGTCACATGAATAAATGACTTAATTGCTCTGTACCTCACCAGTTATAGAACCTACTTCACAGAGTTGTGGTGAGGATTTAAAGAAATTATCCACATAAAACACTAAGACTGGTATATAGTAATCTCTCAGTAAGTGTCAGCCACAATAATTACGAGTAATAATAATAATAATACAAGTTCTATGGCAGGGACCACTTCTATTTTTTTACCAATGCATATTTCTAGGACTTAGCCATCACACATAGTAGATGGTCAATATATCTGCAGAATTACTTACTGAGCAAGAAACAAAGTAAATACAAATCACCTGATTTTGTTCCTTTTGTTCAGATTTTACAGTTTAGAGGGAAAGGTTGTTTGTGTGTGACATTAAGTAAAAACTCAAAGGCAAGAGCAATATGAGAGATCAATAACTTTCACAAATTTAGGAGGGAAAAATAAAATAAATAATTACTAAATTAAAACTTTAGCCATTAACTCTTGAAAAATTTTGTATAGGGGAAAACCCCCAAAATGACTATGTACTAAAAATTATCATTTCCAGTAGCAAAACATAATTAAGACATGACCAAAAAAAACAAAAGTAAAATTGATAATTGCCTTATAACGTATGCTATGCACACATTCCTGGAAAGGTACATGATGGCATTCAAATATTTAATGCACAAAGGGAGGTTGCTGGTTAAAGAACTACTATTGTGAAAGAAATCACAAACCTCTAATTGGCCTTTTTCTATAAACTTGTAATTTCACATATTGGCTTTAGTTTTAGACCAAGGTTCATCAGAATTTAAATTAATTTAAATATAGACATGCTATAAAAGTCACATAAATTCAAAATACCCAAATGTGAAACCTGGAGAAGTATTTTGTTTAGCAGTAAATGATAATATTAGCACCGTGCATTAACTCCCTAAGAAAAGAAATAGGCTTCTAAGTACTAATACAATTGCTGGTCTCCTTATGAAATCAGAGTGCCAGTCCCATTTAAAGGCTTGGATTGGCTCCATGGAAAAAGTATGTAACTACATCTGAAACATCCAAGCAGGGACTTAAAATGTGTACCTTTCATATAAAGTGTAGAAACAAGAATTCCTGCAATGCCTGTTTTACTGAATAAAACAAAGACAAGTAATCATGGCCACAATATAAAACTATTTTAAGAATGCTGGCACTTTCTGAAGTGAAGCAAACCAGCAGCATTTGTTTCAAAAGGTAATATATCCTACAAGGTGTTATTTTCTTATTCCCAATTACTATATAAGATGAAAATTCCCAGGCGAATTTCAATTTGGGTCAAAATGGAATTACCCACATAGGTAAATAAAAACCAAAGTTTTGAATCTCTTTAGTGAGTCAAGAATAAACTTACTTTTCCCCTAAAATCCTTCCCTGCTTTATGACTGTAGTACGAAAATACTCTGTGCTTATTCCTACTCAAACTCACGTTTCATGAACAGATTCCCAATTGTTGTTTTACACTTGCCATTTCACTAAAGGCATTTCATGTTTTGTTCATACTAACGTACTCACAATAATGATTAAGACACTAATATCTAGCACTTTCAAATACATATTAACTCTAATTTATGTCTTCACTTAATGTTTCTTCATATGCAAGGTGTCTGTAATATATTTAATGTTCTTTCTTTATGTGATAAACTCTGAGAGGCTGAGGATCAGTCAATTAACAGTATCAGATAATAAAAGACACATGAATGAAGTCATAATAATTGAAACTTTATATGACCAACTTCATAATTTTGCCTAGCACTCCAATGATTGATTCAAGAAATACTCGTTAGCACCTCCTAAGTATAAAGCTTCATACTATGTTCTGTGTGGGATAGTTACCTAAACTTGTTATCAAATTGCTTAGAAATTGCAGTTCAATATCAAGCTTCTAAGGCTAGAAGAACCTTAGAGGCGCATAAAATTTTCCAGGCACTTCTGCAAGTTATAATGGCTGAAGATCATTATGAGACTTGATGACAACCTTGACTCTTGCATTTCCAGGACAACAGGAACTGTCAAGGTTATAGATCCTAGGATGCTGTCATTTTCTCCTTCTGCTCCTCTCCTAGCAACAGATGCAGTTACAGAAAATGTCTTAGAAATTGGGGTTCATTAGCTCTTTTAAAAAGTGGAAATTTTTATAAAAGATGAAAATTGTACCCAAAAATATCTCAAGGCTATGAAAACCACTGAGAATCTTTGAGTTCTCTGTTTAAGATCTTCAAATGATGTGTAATCGGAAAGGAGACCTCCATCACATAATTGGCTTCACCTTCACTCCTGCTGATGGAGATGGAGTCTATCACATCCATTTATTTCCCCTTCTTGTAGGGGAAAAAATTCCTACCATTGGTCTAGTTTTAAAGTGTTCATATCTTATCTTTGAGGCTTGAATTTGTTTATTAACAATTTTACAAAAGTCTGAGGTTAGGAATAGGGTTATTTCAAAGACATAAAAATTATTTGATTTAGTTGGGGTTAACAGAAAGGTTATTTCAAGGACACACAAGAGTTTGTCAAAATTATGTCCAACTTAACCAACTCGACTGATAACAAAGCCAAAATATGAATGAAGAGAAACCTCAAATTTCATCTTAAGTTGCTAGACATCTTTTCTATATAAAATAGAATGGCATTGAATAGTAGTCTGAAAAGAAACCTGTAATTTATGCTCTGAATCTCTGACAAATTAGGAATAATGCTTGTTATACTATGCAGGTCACAGCCTGTCAGGTAAGCATTTCTTACTGTGTGGCAGAGATGATGCATATATTAGCTATATAAATATGAATTCTACACATGATTTCCAGGTTAGAATAAATTTAAAGAATATGATTATAAATAATGTGTAGTAATACAAGTTTGATTCTGTAATATCTGGGCATCTACAAATTATTTATAAGGAATACAAATAAATCTTTTAGATAGAGTTAATGAAATAATACATGATATCACTAAGAAATAATGTAGAACATAGTAATAGGTTATTTCTTGCTAACAAATGAAACTCCTGAATCTTAGTTGCAAAAAATGAGTTAGAAAACAGCTTCCTCAAATTATTCAATGCAGGGTGTCTTTTCCTAATGTAGTTCTCTTCTTTTTCTCCTACACATGACATCCAGCCACCATATTTTTAATTTGGGGACAAACAAATGATACTGGATGAATGGTGTGCAACTGTTGCTGATCAGCAAACATAGCAGGGACTTGCTTGAAAGAATTTAAAAGTGCTAACTGTGTATCTAATGGATATTCTTTCAGGTTGAGTGAAAAAACAAAAACAAAACCTCTCCCAGTCAAGAAGTAATTCAAAGTCTAAGAAAGACAACTAGCCTCTACTCTCGGCTTTGCCACTAACAGTTTGGGTGAATGAAGCTGATCAAGTGGTATGACTTGCCTAAGAACTACATTTTTCAATCTGTAAAATGGAAACAATAGCTGATCTGCCTAACTCATAGGTTGGCATGAGGATCAAATAAGGCAACAGACACAAAACTGTTTTGTGAGCCACAGAAGACTCAATACAGGGAGAGAATGAAAATATGATTTCCCAAGAATCAATCCTTTTTAAAAAAAATTTTAGATATGTGAATGTGAGTGGCATGTGAGTACATATGTGTAAGTGCATACACATGTAAAAGCATACAAAAGGCAGTTGTATGTATTGCCAGCTTTCAAATTTGTAAGTCTTTCACCAATATTTGAACTCTGCACTCATTTTTGATGTTCTTTTCCTCTGGTCTCAATATTTAAAACAATATACCAGTGTGTGTGTAGAGAAAGGAGTGGGTACAACTATAAGTCCTCTTGAATACTCCAGTCAGCTTCTAGCTAATTGGATTTTAATCTAAGGGTTCTTCCATTAGCCATTGACATGGCTTAATCTTCAGTACTGTGAAGATTGTTCACATTTCTCTGCGTCATGTGCTCTTTCAATTTATCAAAGTGTACTTTAATTGGCCACATAGCCATTTTTTAAATGAAGAATAAGCCAAAATGGTTGGCTTTTACTTAAGGGACATGAGAATGTGGTCACAGTGGTGTCTAGAAAAATGCTGGATCAGTAAGGAGAGGTAGAAGAGAGACTGGAATACTTTTCCAAGGGTCTTTCTCATCAGCATTCCATGGGAATAAATACCGACCCACTATGGTTTATAAAACTTTTTTTTCAGCTCAAAAGAGAAAATATGTGGAAGAAAACATGAGTATTTTGAGTTTCCTAAGTGAGGAGAAATCAGGGTTTTACATCTTCAAGGGTTTTTTATTCATATTGAAGAAAAATGCTGTACCTATTGCTAAGGAAAATATAGTATGTATTTTTTAACATTTTAAAATAAAACCATGCTTATTTTTTTCAGGTGAAAAGGGCATAATACTACAAGAGAAAGAAACAAACATTTCACTAACATCTGAAATAAGTGCTAGATAACTGGGGTATCTATAATTAGAAGAGAGAGGAAAGAGAGGACTTCAGTTTAATCCATGATTAAAGAAATAATCTTTAGTATTAAAAGGGAATGGAGTTCCCTGTTAAGTACTTTCTTACAATCACAAAATATAATTTACCTCTTTCATGTTTTAAAAAAAGACCCCCAAGAATTGAATAACCATCAAAAGAATCTGCAAAATGAATTATATATCTTTATAAAAAACAAAAACAAACTTATCTTTTTCTTGGATTTAAAAATCAAGTAGCACTGCAACTAAGAGTCAGTATAATCTTTTTAGAATAGATTAAGTCAAGAAAAGTATCTCTTCCTCAGTATCCTGAAATCAACGCTCATTCAATATTTTCTGGCTCCTACTATGTTATGGACTTCTTGCAAGTACTAGAGATACTAGGACAAATAATACATAGCTTTCAATTGAATGACTTCACAGAAAGAGGCATATGAAATGACAGTGACAATGGAATGAGATAAATGCAATGGCAGCAAAAAAAAAAAAGTACTGCTAATCTGAACGAGTAGACTGAGAGGCAGTGTCTGAGCAGAGTTCTAACTGGTAACTGAGAAGTTATCAGGGTTTAAAGATGGTGCACTGAATGCAAACACCAATTTCCACTCCTTCCTGAAACCTCACTAAAATATAGTAAAGGGTCTTTTTAAAGGGCATAAACCCAAAGAGCCAAGAAGACAGAGAGATGACAACATCAAAATTTAGGAAGACGGAAAGCAGATGGATGAACTGCAACTAACCTAGTACACACCAAAACACTGAATCCAGAGTCAGAGTGGAATAAGCTGAACAGTCTCTGAAATTAGTTGTGCACGATGCTTTCTGAAGTTAGGATAGAGATGAGACTGAAAACAGAGATTCTTTGTTGAAGTTTATTTAAGAAGCTTTCTTTACTTCTATGGAGCTCATCACAGGCCCTTATCACACCAGCGGAAGACTGGAGATTTTATTCTCCAAAGATACCAGGCATGTTTGTGGGTAGAGTACCATGCTGAAAACAGGGATAAATGAAAGTTACACACTTAGTAAGACTCCTCCCCAGCTTTCTTTCTTTTGTTGGCTTGCATATGGCTGGAAACTAGGTGCATACCCTCTCTCAAGGGATTGGAACATCCTTTGTGGAAACTCTGACCTGCCTCAGGGAGAAATCTAAACATACTAAAATCTAAGACCCTCAGGGAATTAGCCAAGCCAGATCAATCTAAGGTGAAGACAACCACAATCAACCTCTCTCATCACTCCCCCACACTAACTCCACAGAACCTCTGGGTAAGTTTATAGGGTCCTACAGCCCAAGTTCACCAGACCTTTAAAGAAACTGTCTATTATGAAAGAGAGAATAAAACAAATGTGAAGGAAAAATATGAAGGAAATCAAGTTTACACATGGGTACAAAGGAAAAATGATGATGTTAAAATATTTCTATAAAAATATTCAAAAGGAAAAATGTATTGGAAGTCTGAAATATAGCAAGCTGAAAGACCAATGAAAGATTTGGAAGATACAGCTGAGGAACTCACTCAGGAGGTAGAACCAAAAGACAAAGAGATAAAAAATAAGAGAGAAAAAAGAGAGAAAGGAAAAGAGAAGGAAAAAAGCTAGAGGATCTGTCTAGAATGTCTAATGTCATGATAGAGGCCTTCTCAAAAGAGATTGGAGAAAATAGGCATGGAAATGGAATGCATCCTCAGTGACATAATTCAATAAAATTTCTTAGACCAAAAGAATATGAGTTGCCAATGAAAGAACTCAATAAGGTTCTAACACAAAACAATATATATCATCATGAAATTCCACAAATCCTACAAATTTGTAAAGAACAAAATTTTCCTGGAAAGGGTGAAACATTAGAATGGCCTTGGTCTTGTCATACTTCACTGGGTGCTAGAGGGCACTGGGGCATTGCCTTCTAATTCTGAGGAAAGTTATATTGAACTTAAGTTTCTACATACAATCAAACTATCAATCAAGAAGGTAGAATTAAGACATTTTCAGACTAAGAAAGACTCAAAACTTGTTTTCCACTCAGGGAATTATTCGAGAATGCTCTCTTTCAAACAACAACAATGACAAAAGCTGAGGAGGGGTTCAGGGAGACATTAAGAAAGAAGAATATGTAAAATAAAGGAAGTTTGAGAATCAAAACAAGAACCAGAAAAAGGGAAATCCTAGGGATGACAGAGCAGCCAGTTCAGATTAGAACAGGCCAGAGGCTCCAGGAAAGACTTCTATATAAAGTTTAAACTGATGGAAAACCTAATGGGTCTGAATGTGTTAAAAGAAGGTTTAGATGATTAGGGGAGAAATAAAAACTTAGAATAGAAAGCAAATGAAAAACCAAAGAAATTATTAATTCCAGGGAAAACAAAAACTAGTCTGGAAAGGAAGAGAAATTATCATACAGCATGTGACTCAGCTATGAATGGTGTTTACATAATCAATACTGTAAACCATTAACTCTGATACCACCAAAATCACAAAAGAACAATTTAATCTTCCATTGTGGAAAGTCAAGATATAATGCCTAAAATAGGAAAGCCAAGAACTGGCATATTATGTAAAGATATGAAAAATTCTGAAAAAATCAGCTAAAACAGGATCCCTGTTGTGACCACGAACAGCAGAAACACCCACACAACAGGGTGATGTGTGACATTAATGATTTCTTGGGGAAGCAGAAACAGATTTATATATTTTTAAGCCACTGAAACTTAAGTTTTCTCTTGTGTGTAGTGGAATCTATTCCTAAATGATACAAATTCCAGGAAGCAGATTTTCTGGTTGATACTGTTTACAGAAATTCTCTACTTTTATAAATTTTTAATCTCACAACTCACACTAAAAGGAACTATTCATTTATCCTGCTGTTACCAACCACCCTTCTTTAGTAATTTTCCCCCTCTGAGGCACCCTTGTCCCCAACACTCATGTGCTTGCTTCCTTTCTCCTTTGCTGACATGCCTGGGGCTTCCTCTGCTCTCAAGCCTACATTTACTCTGCCCTTTGCCCCAAGCGTTATGAAATCAATTACTTATTACACTACTAAGTAATGTCATTTCCTCTCATCCTTTTGTCACTGGGGCTTTGAAAGCAATAGCTCATCCATCTTCTTTTCAGACCAAGGCACAAGTAACTAGGTCTTAAAATCATCATGACCTCAAGCTAGGTCTAATAAGTTGGAACCAGAGGAAAGAGGAGAAGACATTTGTGTCAGTTCCTTGCATATGTTGGAATTATTTTCTTTGGCAGAAATATGTCACATTCTTTCTTTGTGACAGTCAGCAGAGCCGATCACAGGACTACGCAGGGGGCCAGTGACTGCCTACGAGACCCCGGCAATCTCACCATTATCCCAGCGCCCCTGGTCGCACTGCTGGAACCAGATTACCCTTCTCTCCAGGAGCAAAACCCACATCTTCTGCATGGATTACAGTGCACTCACAGTGTTTGGTTCAAAGAATAATGTCGGGTATTGTAGCAAAAATGCTGGAGAAATTCTCATGACGCCGAGTGTTGATTTTTTTCCTCCCCCGTTTTTAGGAAACTGACATATAAATATATCTTGATTTCTGTTTTCTGTATGATTTTTTATTTCCAAACAAGCAAGGGACTGACTTTCCTTGCTATATATTCAACTATCATATTTTCTTTTTCTGGGACTGGACTAACAAGGAAAGATAACCAGGCTCATTCTCCCAAGTTAGTTATTTTTAAAGTTATTACTGAAAATAAATAAACTATTTTGACTCAGTATAAATGTTCAATTACTCTATTTTTAAAACCATATGCAAAAAAATATAGTTATTAAATCATATTTAACTACTTAAAGAACATATAAGAATTATGAACTTAAAGTAACTGTTCTTTCATTATACCTCTTTCAGTGTTATTTTCTAAAATATACCCTGCTTGTGGGACAACAAAAGAAACCAATCATACTTAAACAAAAATAAATTGCATTTATCTGAAAAATGGCATAGTGTAGCGCAACCTATTATTTTTCCCTGGTGCAGAGAGTTGCATGGAAGGGTCTGGGTTTAATCACAAGAGGTGCTGTAAAACACATCTGTGACACCCTCTAACCTAACTCATGCCACATGAGAGATTGGTACATCTTATGAATTAAACATAAGTCCTGATTTATGTTCGGTTATCCCTCATATCAAAAACTACAGTAGCAGAGCTGTGTCACTGTGAATTCATTTAATGATATTGATGAGACAGCCAGCACAGAGACTGCAAAGTAACTGCCAGTGCATAGCATGAACCTATAAATCACTTCTGCAGAGTGGTTCAGCCATAAATAACAAGTCATTAATTCATGGTAAGTTATGCTAAGAAGCTCAAACTACATATGTACCAGAGTGTAAATAAGTGCCTCTGGTACAATATTCAGAACAGGAAATATTTGGCATTAAAACAATTTTACAAGAACAAAAATTCATTGAGCAGAATTAATTCATTGTGGAATTCCCTTGGCAGACATAAATTAACACAAAATTTTTTAGAAAATTGACCCCAAAACTTCCTCCATCAGGAGGAATTTTTTTAGTGTCCAAATTATGAACCCATCCAGTGGGTGATACAATGCTCCTACCGAAAGCCCTTAAATAAGCTAACAGCATTCCTACAAATAAGCTAGTGAGAATGAGGCTAGTTATTCAAATGGTTGTCTTGTTGCAGCCATAGGACCTGTAGGATAATAGGTAGCTGTGGCCACATTCACTTCGTTTTCTCATGTTAATCAGAAAACATTTGGGTTCAAGTGACTTTCACTAATCTTATCCTTCCCAAGCAGTTACTGCCTACTAAGTGTTCCCTAACTACCCTGTCTCCCTAGGCTCTCAGAAATGAGTCTCTCAAGCTGCCTAAGGTGACACCGTCTGGCCCCACCTGGCCCTGCTGACCCTTGTGTAGATCCCACGCCATGCATTCATCTGTCCTGCCTCCTCTGCTCCCAGTCCTGCCTCTGCCACAGGGCTGCTAAAGTCTTCCAAATAAATTCACTTCATATTTAGTCTTCACAGGTAATCAGTGAATAATTTAATGGGAAGAGTTGGAATAGCAATGCAACTGAAAGTGGTGATTCTAAAGATAAGAACCTCATGCACTGTGCTTCAGACGGTAAGGGACACATTTTGAGGAAAAGGGAGATTTTTATTATTGTAGCTTGTAGATGGCTAGCACTGAATTTTCCCAGGATGTAGAGTATTTGTATACCTATGACAAAGGTGAATCTTTTCTTGTTCTTACTCCTTTGTAATCTGTAATCAAGAAACTCAAAATGAGGTCTCATCAGCAGAGTCTTTATCTGATCCTTTATGTAGAGTCTGCATACAAGGGTTCTAAATACAGTAGCATTTTAGCTATATTATATTTCAAGCTTATACCTCATTTTCTGCTTCATATCTTGAAGCTTCTTTTGCAATTATTGAATTCTAATTCTACCTTATCTAATATCAGTGTTTAAAATTACTTCATCTCTAGATAAATTTACTTGCATTTTTAAGCTTCAATTTTGTTATTTCCTATCTCTAACATTCTCTAGGGACCTTGTGAATTTTGCCTTGTTCACCACATCACTGGTATTTAGTAACAAACACCTCACTATTTAACATCATCTGAGAATTTACTTAATTAGCTGTTTTCCCTTGTTTAAGGTCAATAATGAGTATGTTAAAGTAGATGTGACATTAGTCTTCCTGGAAACCTTTTCTCTCCCTACATGCCTGGCCAGTTATCCTATATGATTAGTGTTTTCTTTTGTTTTGCTTCCTGTTATGGACAACACCCACATCCCCATCAATTTGAAGTTTCTCAGTAAAACTGCATGGGAATTAAGAAAAGATAACAGACAAGAAACAGTACTTTGTTTCTTTACAGTTACACCCAGGAATATCAAGAAGACACACATGCACTGAGGCATTTCTTTATGATTTTCTTCTAAATAAAAGTAACTTTATTGTCAGATGGAGAGACTGAGGCAGAGAAGACAATAACATCAGAACTTTAAAAAGCCAACCCTTATTTTAAGGGTATATAAAAATAATATATACCTTCCTCACTTTATACACACATACAGACACAACACTGCTTCATTATTTGGACATAGTTGGGAAATTAGATATCCACATAGCAAATTTTCCAGATTAGTCAAAAAACATAAAGCTTAGGTCATGAACATAGTAAGAAAATCCTAAAGTTGGGGTATAAGTAATATATCAGGAAGAAGGTCTTTAAGAAAAGAGAAAAAGGCTAGAGGATCTCTGTTTTTTGTATTTTCCCATCTTTCTTTTCTGTTTTTCTACTGTACATGCCAGTTTTGACTCCTTTGATAGATCTGACGACCATGTTTTTTCTCTTTCCTTTAAAATTTTTAATCTCTCTTTTCCCACCAATATTGTTTTTTCTAAACACTCAAAACAATGCACATTAATCACTATTTCTATATAAGTAGACTCCAGGATATAATATTTTTAAGTAAGAGTTTCTTGCTTTTGTTGTGTTCCTGTTCTACCTTTACATATAGCAGTAATCAACTTTGTGCGGTTATTGGAAAAGTACTGGTTGAAAACCCAAATTGGGAGCAGGGATGGGTAGAGCAGGGGAGGGCAATGGGGGAAGATTGAGACAACTGTAATAGAACAACAATTGAAAAATAACCCCCAAAATTGGTCCAGGCTGAACCTAAGCTACAGTGCTGCCTCTACTAGGAATATAAACTAACTGTGCAATGAGCAAGCTGTTTAAGTGTTCAAGCCTCTGATTCTTCATCTGTAAAATGGGGGTGATAATTGCTTATTTCATAAGACTTTCATGGAATTAAATAAGAAGAATGAGATAAAGCACCTAGCATAGTCAATGGCACGCTGAAAAATTCTTGGGGAATCATATATTCTTAAATAAGGATGGATAATCGGGGAAAAGCTGTTTTTCTGAATTGGAAGTTTGTCCTGATTGACTTATAAACAAATGAAGGTTGAATTTTATATCTTTACTAGTTAGTTCTACACATTTAACAAATGATCTTTTTGGAAAAAATACAGTTACCTGAACTACCTATCCAGAAAACCCAGAATATGTCTATGTAGCTCAATAAATCCAAATAAAATATTCCCATTTTCTTCAGCAATTGAGGGTCAGTATTATGGTATTTAAGTGTAATGCTTCACTGCCTTTGCTGTGTTACTAACATGCGAAGGAAAGACAGACAGCAGAAGGGTGGAACTCAGCTGACAACGCCCTCTGAGGCAAATGAGGTCTCAACCAATGAGCTGAAGGGTCAGCTTAGTGTGGTGAAGAGGGAAGTAGCAGACTTGGAGCTTTCACCATTTAGCTCGGTACTCCTGAATTAACATCTCTGGGTCTCAGTTTCCTCATCTTTAAAATGAAATATTGGGTCCTTCTAGTTACCTTTAGAATTTAAAGTTACACCATGCTAAGAAAACTGTGCTTCTACCATTACACTCATGTGACAATGTTTCCAAAAAGGTAGCGTTATCCAAATTAATTTATCTTTGATCGTCCAGAGGAATGGCTACTTGCAAAGGCAATTAAGGATGGAAGTACAGAAAAAACATAAGTAATATTTACAATAAAATACATAATATATGTCGGGATCTTTTCCATTATCAATTTTCAGTTTTCCAATTGTTATACATTATACAATTTAATATACTGAAAAGATTTGTTCATGAAAGTAATTGAATTTGTGGAAACACAAATTTATATTAGCGCTATTTATGAGTTGAATTTCCTATGGATTTTTTCCCCATTTTCATATATTTGTGAAATTCAACTTTCAGCCATACAATCATATTTTGGTAACTATTTCACACTGTAAACCTTACACATTTGATGATATCATACAAAATTTTTACTCTTTCGAGGGAAACAAAGCAAATCTTTCCCCATGTGTTGAAGTTTCTAAGATTGGCAGCTGGGTGGACATCCTTAAGATACAATTTTCTTCAGATTTAAAGTAAAATCATGAGTTTGACTTGAGATATCAAGTGAAAAGTAAGTTATCTATGAAAGTTTAAGCATATGAATATGATTATTATATTAACTATAATTTAATTAATTTAAACATTTGATTTGCAGTGATTCATACTTTTTGATCAAATCCTGTTATTGGACATTGTGACAATTTTATACTTAAAAATAAAACTTCTGTGGATTAGCATTGTGGGTTGTGAGAAGTCATACCTATGAACTGGCAGAAATGCAACCAATATGCTATAAGAATAGCAGCTTTGGTAGTTCCTTTGTAAGTCAAATGTATAAACCCAAAGACTTTTTTCAAATTAGCACATCAACGTATCTCACTTTGAAAATTTCCACAAGAATACAGCATTTTTCACACATACTAATTATTAAAGTCTGTCCTCATCCCTGATGTTGCTATGGTGGAAAGCTCTATGTAAATGGATTTGAAACAACAAAAAATATATTTCAAAGGTATTTTTACATTTAAATCCTCATTAAATCTTTCATGAAAATTTACATTTTTAAGTTCCCATGTGTAAATGTCCTTTAAGTTGAACTGTTATATGTCAGGTCCTCTTAAAAAAAAATGACCAACATAGAATCGGAAGCATAGAAACACGAAACAGACTGACAGCTGTAAGAGAGGAGGAGGAAGGTGGGAACTGATTGAAAGAAGGTAAAGGGATTAGTCAAAGAAAATATATACATGGACATGGACAATGCTGAGGGGAATGACTGTAGGAATGGGGGGTGGAATGGGAGAAGAGGGGCAAAGGGGTCAAAACTGGGACAACTATACAACATAGAGAATAAAATGTTTAAAAGGAAAAAATGGCATTTCTCTGTACTCCAAATTTTCATCTTCATATTTTCAATGTAGAATTAGCAAAAAGAAACTATAACATTCAGACAGGCATCGTCACACAAAAAAAATCAAGAAAATTTAAATAATCTTTTAATTTGCATAAAAATATAAAAAGATCCTATGCAGGAAGTTATTTCCAAAAAGAAAAAAAATGATTTACAGTGATTATCCAGCACTTCTTTCTCTAGAATGTAAACACACACACCTTCCAGGTCTTTCTTTAGCATTGATCACTATAGAGTCAACACAAAAATAAAATTTTAAAGTATATTTTATTGATTATGTTATTACAGTTTTCCCATTTTTTTCTCCCATTTATCCCCCTCTGCCCTGCACCCCTCACCCTTCATTCATGTTCATGGGTTGTACACATAATTCTTTGGCTTCTCCATTTCCTATACTATTCTTAACCTCCCCCTATCTATTTTATGCCTACCAATTATGTTTCCTATTCCCTATACTTCTTCTCCCCATTTCCCCCCCTTGATCACTGATAACCCCCCATGTGATCTCCATTTCTATGATTCTGTTCCTGTTCTAATTGTTTGCTTAGTTTGTTTTTGTTTTTTTAGGTTCAGTTGTTGATGGTTGTGAGTTTGTTGTCCCTTTACTGTTCATAGTTTTTTATCTTCTTCTATTTCTTAGATAAGGCCCTTTAACATTTCATTTAATAACGGCTTGGTGATGATTAACTCTTTTAACTTAGTACTATTTCTGGAGCTTTGACCTGTTCTTTCATTTGAGCCATATTTCTTTGTTTTGGTGTGCCTGTTACATTTTAAGGGGCAGAGCCTTAGGTAATCACCAGGGTGGGCAACCCTTTTTGCTGTGTTGTGGTGCTGTCTGTGCGGGATGGGTCAGGGATGGAACAATGCTGCTTTGTCTCTTGCCCCACTTTCTGTCACTTCCCTCTCTTCCTTCAAGTGGATCGTGCTGTTTCAGGTGGTGATTCCCAGGTGGGTGGGTTTGTATATGTTCTAGGACCCTGGGGACTCTCCAACAGACTCTGTGAGACTGGGAGTTTCTCTTGCCTTCACAGCTCCCACAGGATTTTACAGCCAGAGGTTTAGAATCTTTAGTTTCCCACACTAAAGCCCTGGGTTTTTCAGTCTCTCTTGCTCCTCTGTTGTTCCTCCAGGTTTATCTGTATGAATTTGGGAGCACCTGGTCCTCCAGTCCCCATCTCGCCAGCCTGGTTCACCACCTTGTCATATGTCCTCTCCACCCAGCTGCCCATCTTCGCATCTCCTACCAGCCTCGATGAATCTTTCTTTATCTCCTTGGTTGTTGGAGTTCCAGGCAGTTTGATTTTCTGGCAGTTCTGGTTGTTTTTTGTTTTTAAATTGGTTGTTATCCTTCTTTTGGTTGTGCAAAGAAGCAAAGCTTTTCTACCTATGCCTCCATCTTGGCTGGAACTCTCAACATAAATATAATTTTATCTAATGTTGCTACCACTATTCTAGAGATTGTTGCCTTTGAGAAGACCATTGTCTCTTCTCTTTCCAATGAAAGCATTCTCAGAATTTGGAGGGGATCATGTAAGCCACAAAAACACTTTCTGATTTTTTCAAGGTATAATCCATAATTGCTCTTTCAGTCTTCCTCTTAGTATAGAACTGATAACTAACTCATAGACTGTTATTTTCTAATAATAGCTCAAGTTATTTTTCCTTGCTTACATTTCTTTAAATTGGTTTATGTGTTGATACTGATTTTTCCACTCTTCTTCTCATTCATGTATCTAATATCATCCCACTATTTATTTACATCTAGTTAGCATTTCCCTCCCAGAAAATCTATTGTTACTCATAAACTTGAATATTTCACTGTGAACTCTCACTTCTAGGTGTTTTATAAGTCAATGATATGAGACTGAGGCCAGACAGATATTCAAAACAGCAGGCCAAGGTTCTAAATGTGTGGCCAGGCTCTCTCTATTTGAGGTCATACACTTCTTTTAATGTAGCAGAGTAGAGATAAAGGTGAAAATACTTTTTACCCAGGTGAAAAAGACATTAGCTTAAAGATTCTACAGGGTTAAAGTGGTCAATATTAACCACACTCATTTGTGTTTGTACAATAAACCATGTGATCTAAGAATCAGTCAGTAGGATTTCCTTTGGAAAAACCTTAAGGATGTTTATATAAGAATTTACTTTCCCAGTAAAGACTAAGTAGAATATGAAAGAATGGATAGACAATGACAATGCCATAATAAAACAGCATTAATTGAAACATGTGTATGTTATCACTTCTGACAATTTTAAAACCTATAACCATTAAATAATTAAGAATTTAGAAAGTGAAATTTATATAATAAAGCCAACTTTCATTTACTGGTGAAATGTACATTTTTTTCCTTACAAAATATAGAATAAAAATATTACATTCAAATTTTACTTCTGAAATGGCAATTATTATTTTTAAAACATAAACATTAGACTAAGAGGCTTACTCACTACTGGTTACTCAGGTGAAAGACTGTGTATTCCAGGGAGCATTGGGAAAGGGACAGAATGTGTTGCTTTTCCATTGAATTGGTTTGCCTTATAAAACTGACATTTAAAAGAAATTTATTAAAATTTAACAATAGAACAATTTAACAGTAGAACAAAAAATTGAGTAAAGTGAGAGATAATGTTTTCTTAAAGCAATGAATGGGTAAATAGAACACTGACAAGGAAACTGGCATTTATCTCAACCTGTGAAAACTATCAAACATTATTTTACAGAACTATTATTGTTGAAAAGTTAACTACTATTAGTCTTTGTGATGCTGGCCTTAGCACAAAAATTATAATATAATCTTATTTTAATTTGATTGACTGCATAGCTTAACTTTTCATTTTAATCAGGTTGACTTCACAATTAACTTTCCTATGACAATAATATATTTTCATAATTAGGGGTGTACAAAAAGCATTAGCTATCAGATTGTTTATCATAAAGCTGTTATAACAGTGAACATTGGAAACAAGCAAAATATCCATAGATAAGGAATTAATTAAATACATTATAGTTCAACCATAGAATAGAATATTATCCCGATGATATTGTAGGTGAATTTTATTATAATGACATGGATAATGTAAAGTTAGGTTTCAAAAATGCTAGATTAGTAAACAGACTGAATGGTAGAACCCCAATTTTATAAAAAATAAAATTGAACAAATAGGGTGGGGCAAAGTAGGATTCCATTGTTTGTATGAAAAATACAATATTTAATAAATAATAATACAAGAATGAGCTCTGTGTTCTGTATACTCAAAACTATAAACCTACTTTTTGCCCCACCCTGTATACCCACGTCTAGAGAAATAGACACCAAGATACTTAGTTTCTTATTTCTGGGATAGCAGGACTATGCATGTGTGTGTGTGTGTTTTCTTCAATAAATAAGATTACTTTCACAATCATAAAATAAAATTATTTAAAAACATTTTAAAAAGAAGTAGTATTTACTACTAAATTTAAATGTAAACAGCAATGACTGTTTGAGGCATATATTTGTTTACTGTAATTCTTGTAAATTATAAACTCAAATTCAGGAATTTTACATTCTGACTCAAGCATGAAACATAGAAAGCCAAAAATAATGACATTTTTACAAAAAACAAACTCAGAAAGATAATGCCTGAAAAAAATAGCAGGAAAAAAGTATATGTTCCAAATAGAAACTTTGAATTAAAAAATATAATATGTATTTTTTCAAAGTCTTATTTGGAGTTACCTAAGTGCAATATGGAATTACAAAATAAACACTCCTTGAGAGAAAACTCTGATTCCCTTTGAACTTAGAAGAAGTCATCTGGTCTTTCTCCAAATGAGCTTTTTAGAAATATTCCCTTGCTATTTATTTGTATGGGATATCTGTACAACATAATTAAGATCTATTTTAGGAAATAAAGAAGCCTATGTTTTAGTAGCAAAATATAAAATTGAAAAATCAGAAATTATTCTCCTTGCACTGATGACTTAGCACAGTTATTTATACTCTCAGTTTTTCTAATAGGTTTCAATTTTCCCTTAAGTCCATAAATATTGCTTTAATTCTTATATTCAACAACTTTAAACAGAAACAAATACCAAACCAATTCTTTTATTTATAAGTTCTGATGATAGGCAGATAATAAAGGTTCAATTGCTCATTTACTATATGTATATATATATATATATATATATATATAAAACACAATAATCTGTAACATTACAACCTATGTTTTAAAAAATCTGCAATATAGCATTTATTGTAAATTAGAAAGTTCAAGAGATATTAAATATTTTATTTAATTTTTAGACCCAAATGCAACCATTCAAAATGACCTAAGATATATTTACTTAGATTTCTCTACCAAAGTATAAAATACTAATAGTATTTCATTTTAACACTAGAAAATAATGAACATCATAGTTGATACAATATTTGAAAGATGATGTTTTCACCTAATATGATTGTAGGTACATTTTCCTGTTCCATCTTTCCCTCCCTGACACAAAATGATTCCATGCCAAATCCCTTAAATTCCTCCTTTGAAGTTGAAAATTAAATCCCATGGTGGCACTTCTATAATCCCCCATCTTTTAAAATATGCAAAATATGCTTATACTATTTGAGAAATCAGATGAAATCCCAAATATCCTAAGTATGTACTATGCTTTTAAAAGTAAAAGCCATATTCATTCTAAAAAATGCTATTCATCAAGGAGTCTAATTCTATAATTAATATGAACAAGGTAACGGTTTCTTTAAGTATCCATTCACAATGTTAAATCAATGTTAAATTTTTAAAAACTTCCATGGAAATACACAAGACATGCACATTGATTCTGACGAAATTCATTATTAGCAACTCTGTTATACCGAAAGGCAAATGAATTCTTAACTTGGCATCTGATGCAGAACTGGAGTTGGGGAGAACACCACTTAGCTTCACTTTCTAATAATATTATAGCAAGTAACTGATGAAACACACATATTTTTCAGTTTGGAAGAAAAGATTTAAAGGAAATGGAAACCAAACCTTTTTAATATAGTCTGTTTCCTCTACAGACTTGTCAAAGGTTTTTCCTCTTTTGTAAGCTCATTTTGCCCTTACTATCAGAAGTCCACAGCAGATGCTGGAATAATTAAAAACCTATCACTACAGACCCTTCCATCATATTACAGACTAGGAAATGAAGGCAGTTATAGGTGTCCTTGTGTTACTTTATCCATCTTTTCATGGTTAACATGTAGGCTTCAGTGTGCATCCTTGCACCTCTCCTCCAGCATAAAGCCTGTCTCTGGGGATCACTTGCAGAAAATAGGACATTGAGTCCATAATTAAAGTAATCTCTTTCCAGGCAGATGCTGCAGTTGGCTCTGTTATCACATATTACAAAAGGCATCTTGAGAGTTATAAAATGTGCAGCAAATAGCTTTGGAGATGAAAAACAGCAATTTTTCATCTAATTTTGATCCATAGACATGTAAGTACTGTATTGCCACTTTTTTGGTTTCGAGCCAGATGACTATTATGGTGCTGAGATGAGCCAGGCAGTAACCAAAATTAAAGAATACTTTAGCTTTCATCCTCAAAGTGAGAAAAGCTCTTTTGTAGCCACTTTTGCACTTAGCAAATAAGGATGCCATCTCAAACCTGAGCATTAATGTCTGCAGGCAGGTTTAGAAGGCTTATGGAGCTTAGCCTTACAGCCATACTTTCAATATATTTGCTTAAGTTAAAACCAGGGGTTGATTAAGGGACCAACTGTCTTGGCTCCTTTGTAAGTACAATATACACTTTTAATTTGAAGTAATTCTACTACTGTTTATCTTCTGTGTACTATTTTAGGACATTTCTCTTTGAAATATGTCAGCTGAGATAACTGATATGCCCACTATTCATAATCCCTTCTATAAATGCTAGTAGTGGAAACAAATGCAGATTTGACTAATACATTTCCACTTCCAGCCTAGAACTTGTCGATGTGATAACCAAAACCTGTCCTCAGTTTTGTGAATTGCCAAAATGGAGATGGAAATGATTTTGTTTAATATTTATTTCTTAGTACTAAATAAGGCAACATCTGAATATGAACTGATTCATCTTTAAAGAGGCTATCTTAGAATTCCAGAAAATATGTGGTTTAAATTATTTATTTCCTCAAAATGTGTTTTTTTTTAACAGTGAAGTTTTACATAGACTTGGGCCATTCAATTTCAAAATTACCATTAGTAATATTAACCTTTACATTTTACATTAGTCTAAATAAAATTTTAAAATAAGAAAAATTTTATTTAATGTAATTGACACTAGGAATGTTTGTATTCCAGCTGTTTAAGCCTTCAGAATTACTAATGAAAAAGGAATTTATATAATAACACTTTAATTATTAGATAAAAACAAACTGCAAATCAAAGTTTTAAATTATTGATACAATTTTGCTAAGTGACCAAATTAGTATTTACAGAGCAGCTAAAATATTATAAAGTAAGGTGTCACTAGTACATGCCTGGAAGTTTAAATAGCATAATAGAAACTCTAATTCTCTAACACAATCTTCTGGTATAATTGTGAATTCACATATTTTTTCACTCATGTATTCATTTATACATTCATCCATTCAGTCAATAAAGAATTTTTGTCCAAATACTACAGGTAGTTAAAATATTAGAAAATATATACTCAGTATTCTGCCACCACAAAGGTGGTTTTCAATTTTGCTTGTTTCTTCTAGCTGTCTATATGCACATTATTTTGCTCTTAGTCAATTATACTTTATCTCAAATATTACTAATTTTTATCTGTTTTGTCTGATATTATTATAGTGACATAAACTTCTTTTGGTTAGCATTTGCCTGGTATGTCTTTTTTCTCTCTTTAGTTTAAATGTTTTTGTACGTTATGTTTAGGTTTGTCTTCTGGAAGCAATATATTGCTGGGTTTTTGAATTTGCGTTATGAAAGTCACAATATTTTAACTGGTAAATGTAACCTATTTACATTTATTGTAAATATATATATGTATTTATATGACATTTTATTTTCCTTGTCTTTTATATTTGCCTTTTCTCCTGATGAATTAATTTTTATTTACTCTTTTTACTATCATCTCCTCTATTTTAAAAGTTATACTTTTATTTCTGTTCTATACATTTAAGTTTTTAATGATCATCTTTAACTAAGCCAATAACATTCTTCCAGAAAACTGGAGGACCGTGAAAAACTTTAATACCAATTTCCCTACAACTTACCCACAACTTAATCATTGTAGTTATTCTTTGCCTTAAAATTCTATCCTAAAATAGATATTGGTGTATAGTTTATAAATAAGTTATTTGTGTATTCAGTGCCTACTTAGAGTTTCTAATATGCTTACTGATTACTATTATTATTAAGCATTATACCATAATTTCATTTATCCTACATATTTCTTCTGAGTTTTGGTTTTTACTGAAGTACATTCTTTAAAAGCTTGCTTTAAACTGATATATGTACAGTAAAAATAAGCAACCCTATTTTTTTGAAAACATCCCTTTTTGTTAAACTGATAACTTATCTATGTATACAATTCTAAAATAACAATCATATTCCTTTCCAGCTTTGAAGATCTATTCGACTGTCATCTGGCACATCTTGTTGCTGATGAGAAGATCACATGAAGTTTAACTTACGGCAATCTGTCTTTTCTCCTTGGTTGCCTTTGAGATTTTCTCTGTCTTTGATATTCTGAAGGTTCACTATGATCTATATCAGTGCTAATTTATTTTATTTATTTATTTTTTAGCTAGCAAAGACTCAGTTTCAGTCCACTCTGCTTGGCTGCCAGGTTACATACCTCAACACTGACAAACTGTTCTCATTCTATTAACAGTGGCTGGACTTTTCTGGACAGACTACACATATACCTATATAAAAATATATATATATGCACACATATATAAGTATATATATGAAACTTCATAAATATACACACACACATATTTTTTTCTCATTTTAGTTAAAGGTTCTATGTGATTTTATTGGAAAGAATTTCTGCCATTCTTCAATGATGCCAGAAGTCCTCTGGAAAATTAATTTTGATGGGTTTGAAGTTGCAGAAATGAGTTTATGCTTTTGTCACTTAGTCACTTAATATTGCAAACATCTCCCAAGTTGCAATACTGTCATCATAATTATGATTTTAAAAGTGACATAGAATAGTAATAAGGATGATAGTTAAAAGGACACATTTTAGGCCCAACCAGACCTAGTTCTGTGAGTTCTTGAAACTCTTTTTTTAGTGATAGTGATTCTGGGAACATAGAAGAATTAGTAGGTGGCTTAATAAATGGAATTTGCAATTTTTATTACTACTATCATCATCATACATTTTCCAAAATTCCATTATCACTCATTTTCATAATAATGATTAGCTTTTTAGCCAGCTAACTGTAAATATCAGGCACATGGTGGTAAATTTTCATGGGGTAAGAGCATAATTGTAAAGCATCATGGCAGGGAGATGGGCAGGGTGGGGGCAGGGACTGTGACCCAAGGGTAGGGCAGGGGTAGGAAAGGTGCTTTAGGCAAGGGAAGTCAAAGAGCGGCACTAAGCTTTGAGCACTATATGGGAATATAACCAGAGGGAATCCTCACCTGTCACATATTATTGCCCATAAAGTTAAGGACCACAGAGATTGCTACACTGACAGACAAAATTAAAATGAAAAGTTAGGCAACCAGCTTTTACATAAAACTGCCCTACTTGGCCAAATTAGCAAGATTCATGTTAACAGGACAATTGCAATATCTCAGATTTACTCTATTTCTTCTATACGTCTTTTGAAGTAAATGGTTACATTTTGTAAATGTGAAGGTTACATTAGAGAAAAAGAGAATCCCTTGGATTCTCTAAAACAGTGTGGCATGCTAGGCCTTTCTATAATAGAAATATTCTAGATTTATGCTGTCCTATATAACAGTAACTAGACATATGTAGATATTGAGAACTTGAAATGTGACTAGTGTAGTGGAAGAATGGAATTTTTAATTTTATTTGACTTTAATTAATCTAAATGTAAATAGCCACACTTGTGTTTTATAGCTACCATGTTTGAGAGTACAGTTCTAAACAACTTTAGGATACGTGTGTTTGTGTATGTATGTATATACATCTGTGTGTGCCTTCTTTATATCCTTGGTTATGGAACTTCTACTCAGTTAGTTTCAGGGGGTTTTGAATGATGGTTGTTGTGTAGATTAGTTGTAATTCTGATGAAGTTGTGGGGGGAAGTATGTACCTCATTTATCTAGTCCAGCATCTTGACTGGAAGACTCTTTTTCTCAGTTTTGGGGGAGTTTACTCCAGGTTAAATTGTCACTAATTTGGGCACAAATTTGATCCTCTATGTTCCATTTTTATTCTAATACTATGCTAGCATATCTGTCTGGGCAGTTAAACCTAAATCTAATGGAAATAAATTTTGCCTTTAATTCACACATTACCTCCCTATCTAGAATTCCCTTGTGATAAAAAATGATATATCATCAGCATTCAATGAAGGGGTCTACATCATGTATATCAAGATGAAACACATGTCTAATGTGTTTTCCATATTTCAGAAGTTTAGATCAGTGCCTTTTGATATTTGAATGAGGATAGGAATCATAAGGGCACTTTAAAAAGTGGAGAGATTCTGATACCACAATGCAAACTCAATTAATTTTCACTGTAGCAATATCATGGGTATTTTACCCTAATAAAATAGGTAAGTGATCACTTTAGAGGTAACTGCAGTGAACTGGCAAAAATCACCTGCTTGAAACTGGACTGTCTTCTGAATTCAGGCTGTCATTCACTAGGTGAATTATATTAGGCAATTATTTAACATTACTGTACTTCAATTTCCTCATTTGTAAACTGATATAATAATAGCACCCACTTCATAGAAATTACTATGAGAATAAAATGGATTGAAAGATGTAAATTTAAAACAGTGGCTGGCACATGGTAAATTTTTATAAATATTATTAATATATGTTGTAATTGGTATTTTACAACCCCCTTTCACTGGCATCTTCTCACTAATATTTAGGGTTAGATGACTTGGGTATTTCTGCCATTCCTTCCTTTCCTCCCTCATTCCCTTGCTATGTCCCTACCCTTTTGCCTCCCTTCCTTCTCCTTCTCTTACTTTTCTTCCTCTTTCTCTTCTACTTCCTTTTCCTTCTGATCTTCTTCCTTTTCCTTCTCTTCTCCTTATCTTTTTCTTCCTCCTCCTCCTCTTCTTCTTCCATCTCCTTTTCTCCATACCCCTTCTTCACCATTAGGGTTTTTGATTGGTGGTATACATCCAAGAAGTTTGAATAATTAAGGTCCTCTTTTAACTTGAGGCTTATTAGTCACTAGAGACTAATCAAAATATAAAAGTAAAAACAAACTGTAATGTTTTAAGACCTGGATACTAAGCAGATCCCTGAGTGAAATTACCACTTGAAATGTTATCAACAGGTGTCATAAAACTAATGACAAAATAATTTTAGTTACTTATCCATTTTAAACATCTGTACCAGTACAGCCAGCAACTTTATCCTTAGGTTATCCTTTCCTCTATATCTCTCACTTGATTATTTTTAACGAGAAAGGCAGTAAAAAAAAAGATGGCCCAAATTACTAAAACATGGTTTTACAGTGTGCTCTTCTTTGAGAATGGCACACACAACACATTATGTAATTGTTTGAGATTTCAGTTCAAATGTTCCATCATTATTATTATGAGATTTTTAAAAGGATTTAAACAGATAAGTGGGTTTTAAGATCACAGAGTCTGCATCATACATAGGCTATTCTAATATGAGATTACAGAATTGGGTGCAGTGTTGATTCAACTGCCACTCTAGGAAGACCACACATGCTAAATAACAGATATTAGTTGCTGAATTTCTTCAAATCCAAGACACCATCAATTGTAAGACATTAAGAAATAAAGTAAATGCTGCCAATTATAAGATGCAACTCTACTTTAGAGATTCAAAAATATTAAAAAATCTGTATCATGGAATCAATGAAATATATCATTATGAGCTATTAAAATTTTTATAGAGGATCTTCTGTTGTCTGTAATTCAGTATTGGAAACTATTAGGTATATAAAAACACTTAACATGGTCCCTGACCTTGGAGAATTTAAAATCAGTTAAAAAAGAAAACTCACATGTGAAAAATTAAATAGTGATATGAATTAAGTAACAACAAGAAAAAGTTATACAAAATATATGACAAAGGCATATAAAATGGCTGGAGTTTAATTTCTAAATAGCATTTCTTCCTACTTAAAAAGTGAAAGCTTTAATTTTTGAGGTTAATCAGAAAAGAGAGAATCAATGTATATTAGCTTTCAAATGCCATAGGTTTATGTGTTATTTTATTTTGGTTTAATGCTTAAAATTAATGTTGAGAGATCCAAGATGGCAGAGGAGTAAGTAAGTGGAATCTACACTAACCTCCTCCCAGGATCAATCTGGAATTACAACTAAATTGTAGAGAAATCATCGGGAATAACCAACTGAGCTGGAGAGAAGCCTTGTAACCATGGACAGACAGAAAACCAATTCATCACAATGAGACTGGTAGGGAGAGCAGAGGAGGCACAAGAGGGCTGGCTGGGCTCCCATGGGTGGTAGTTGAAGTTCTGGAGGGATATTTCAGTGCCCAGGTGGTTCACCCTGAGGAGTGTGAGATCCAAGCCCCAAACTGGTCACTCCAGCCTACAGCATCAGAGTCTAAAAGGAACCCAGATAATATCCAGGTGTGAAAAGCAGCAGGGGTTCTGTCTGTCAGGGAGAGAAAGCTGGAGACTCAGAGAGCCTCTTAAAGGGCCAATGACAACATTTTGTTTGCAGCCACTTTTGCTGGGCTCCAGCAGAGGGAGGACAGAGTGGATTAGAGACACTTGAGAAGAGGCTAGGGTTGGTGGCTCTGGGGAGAAAACTGAAGAAACAGCTGCCAGGATCCCCATGCTCAGTCAGTCCCCATACTGCAGAAGCCATTCTTCTCAGGCTGAACACTCCTCTCCAAATTGAATCAGCTTAAGGGGAAGCAATAGGTCTGTCCATAAGAATTACTGTGCCCCACACTGTGGGGCTTAATCCAGGCTGCTGATTACAGGTTGAGGCTATATTATGATTAGTTTAAAAACTAAGGCTAATCTCTGGGAGCACTGTGAGACATCAGCTGACACTCTCCAAGGCCCTGTGTTGGTAAAAGCCGGCCTTGGTGCACAGCCTGGTTCTTCCTTTACACAAATAGGTACAGCACAGGAAAACACATGCTGTGGGTCACTGACAGCTCCAAACTCGTTGTCCAAGGCCAGTCACAAGCAGCATCTGACAAAGGCCTACACCAGACTCTTTGCAGATCTACCTAAGACATAGAAACAAATATAAAGCAGCCAAAATGGGAAGACAAAAAAATAGACCCTGGATGAAAGAAAAAGAGAATTCTCCAGAAGAATTGAATGAAATGGAGGCAAACCATTTATCAGATAGATGCATTAGAGTAATGATTATAAAGATACTCAACAGCATTAAAAAAGATATAAAAATCATGAAAAAGGACCAGTCAGAAATAAAGAATGTAATATCTGAAATAAATAATACACTGAAAGGAACAAATAGCAGGTTAGGTGAAACAGGGGATTGAATCAGTGATTTGGAAGAAAGGGTAGAAAAAACACCTAGGCAGAGCAGCAAAAAAAGAAATGAATTCTAAAAAAGGAGGCAAGATTAAGAAACATATTGGACAATATGAAGCATAATAACATCCATATCATGGGAATACCAGAAGGAGAAGAGAGTGAGCAAGGCATTGAGAACCTATTGAAGCAACAATGACCGAAAACTTTCATAATCTGGTGATGGAAAAAGACATACAAGTCCAGGAAGCTCAGAAAGTCCCACAAAAGTTGGATCCAAAGAGGCCTATTTTAATTATGATGAGACACATCATAATTAACATTACAAAGCTTAAAGACAAGGAGAGAATCCTAAAAGCCAAAAGAGAAAAGCAGGTAGTTACCTACAAGGGAGCATCAATTAGACTGTCATCTGATTTCTCAACAGAAACATTTTAGGCTAGAAGGGAGTACCATGAAATACTGAAGGTGATAAAAAGCAAGGACCTACAACCAAGGCTACTTTACCTGACAAGGTTATCATTTAAAATTGAAGGGAAATATAAGGTGCTTCCCAGACAAGAAAAAGCTAAAGGAGTTTGTTAATACCAAACCAGCACTGCAACGAATGTTAAAGGACTGCTTTAAGAAGAAGAAAAAAAAATAGAAAGGAAAAAAGCCAGAGGAAAATAGTCTAACAACAAAATAGCACCATTTACATATCTATCAATAATCACCTTAAATGTAAATGTCTTAAATGTTCCAACCAAAAGACATAGGGTAGCTGAACAGGTAAGAAAACAGGACACATCTCTTGCTACCTCCAAGAGACCCATCTCACATAGAAAGATACACACAGAGTAAAAGTAAAGGGATGCAAAAAGATATTTCATGCAAATAGAAAGGAAAAAAAGCTGGGGTGGATACTTATGTCTGACAAAACAGACTTTAAAGCCAAGGCTATAATAACAGACACAGAAGTATATTATATAATGATAAGGGGAACAATCCAACCAGGGATATAACCATAATAAACATTTACAGACCCAACATAGGAGCATCTAAATATGTGAAGTAAATCTTGATGGACATAAAGGAAGAGATTAACAGAAATAGAGTCAATGGATAGATCTTCCAGACAGAAAATCAACAAGGAGACAGTAGCCTTAAATAACACAGTAGATTAAATGGATTTAATTGATATCTTCAGAGCATTTCAGCCCAAAGCAGCAGAATATACATACTTTTTAAGTGCTCATGGAATGTTTTCTAGGATAGACCACATTGTTAAGGCACAAAACAAGTCTCATAAATTTACGAATACTGAAATAATATTAAGCTTCTTCTCCAACCACAATGCTATGAAACTGAAAATCAATCACAAGAAGAACACTGAAAAACACTCAAAGACATGGAAGCTAAGTAACATGTTATTAAAGAATAAATGGATCAACAGGATCAAGGAAGAAGTCAAAAGATACCTTGAAACAAATGAAAATGAGGACAAAACAACCCAAAATCTGGGGAATACTGGGAAAGCAATTATAAGAGGGAAATTCATAGCATTGCAGGCCTATCTCAAAAACAAGAAAAAGTTCAAATAAACGATTTAAATTTATACTCAAAAGAACTTGAAAAAGAACAACAAACAAAGCCCAAAGTAAGTAGATGAAGGAAATAATACAGATCAGAAAAGAAATAAACAATATAGAGTCTTAAAAACTGACGCAAAGATCAATGAATCCAAGAGCTGGTTCTTTGAAAAGATAAATCAGATTGATAAACCAGACAAACCTTTAACCAGATCATCATGAAAACAGGAGGGAGGACCCAAACAAATAAAATCAATAATGAAAGAGTAGAAAAAAACCATGACACCAAAGAATAAAATGGATTGTAAGACAACATTATAAACAACTATATGCCACCATACTGGACAACTTGGAAGAAATGGATAAATTTCTGGAAACATTCAATCTTCCAAAACTAGACCAGAAAGAATCAGAGAATCTGAATAGAGAATAACACCTAGTGAAATTGAAACAGTAATCTAAAAACTCTCAACAAACAAAAGCCCTGGACTGGACAGTGAATTTTACCAAACATTCCAAGGAGATCTAGCATCTCTCTTTCTCAAACTATTTCATAAAATTCAAGAGGAGAAAAGGCTCCCCAACCCATTCTTATGAGGCCAGCATTATCTTAATTCTAAAGCCAGTTAAAGACACTATTAAAAAAAAAAAAGAAAATTATAGGCCACTATCCCTGATGAGCACGGACACCAAAATCCTCAACAAAATCTATCAATAATCAAATGTTAGCAAACCAAATACAGCAATGCATCAAAAAGATCATATACCATGAGCAAGTGGAATTTATTACAGGAATGCAAGTTTGGTACAATATTCACAAATCAATAAATGTGATTACCCATATAAATAAAATAAAGGATAGAAACCATACAGTCATATCAACAGATGCAGAAAAAGTTTTGGTTTTAATTTGCATCTCTCTGATAGCTAAAGATATTGAGCATCTTTTCATGTGTCTCTGGATCCTCTGTATGTCCTTGTTGGAGAAGTGTCTGTTCAAGTCCTTTGCCCATTTTTTAATTGGGTTGCTTATCTTCCTAGAGTGGAGTCATGTAAGTTCTTTATA
Organism: Tonatia bakeri; assembly: GCA_004024845.1. NCBI lineage: Eukaryota > Metazoa > Chordata > Mammalia > Chiroptera > Phyllostomidae > Tonatia > Tonatia bakeri. Next base: position 71,950 of record PVIA01005586.1, read on the forward strand.
TATTTTAAAGATTAAGCCCTTGTCTGAGGTATCATTGGCAAATATGTTTTCCCATACAGTTGGTTCTCTTTTTATTTTGATACTGTTTTCTTTAGCTGTGCAGAAGCTTTTTATTTTGATGAGGTTCCATTTGTTTATTCTTTCCTTTATGTCCCTTGCTCTGGGAGACATATCAGTAAAAATGTTACTGCATGAAATATCTGAGATTTTCCTGCCTATGTTTTATAAGCCAGGCAGTGAAAGACAAATACCATATGACCTCACCTTTAACAGGAACCTAAACAACAAAACAAAGAAACAAGCAAAATATAACCAAAGACACCAAAATAGAGAACAGGCTTACAGTGTTCAGAGGGGAAAGAGGAGGGAATTTCAGGGGAAAAGGGGAAGGGTTTACAGGAACAAATATAAAGGACACATAGACAAAAACTGGGGGGGGGAATAGGAGGGAGTGCAGGTCTGGGTGGGTGGGCTGGGATGGGAATAAAACAAAATTGTACTTGAACAACAATTAAAATAATTTTTTTTAAAAAGAAAAAGTTTTGGATAAAAATCAGCACCCATTTATGATAAATACTCTCAGCAAGGTGGGTTTAAATTGAACATACCTAAACATAAAAGGCCATATATGAAAACCTACTGCTAGCATCATACTCAATGGTCAAAAACCATGAGCATTCCCCTTAAGATCAAGACCAAGACAGACATGTCTCCTTTTCTCTCTCTTATTCAACATAGTACTAAAAGTCCTAGCAATAGAATTATAAAAGAAGAAGAAATAAAAGGCATCCAAATTAGAAAGGAAGAAGTAAAACTATCTTTATTTGTGAATGACATAATACTGTACATAGAGAAGCCCAAAGATTCCACCAAGAGACTACTAGAACTGAAACATAAATTCAGCAAAGTATCAGTATACAAAATTAATATCCAGATATCAGTTGCATTTTATATATCAGTAATAAACTAATAGAAAGGGAAATTAAGAAAACAATCCCATTTACAATTGCTACAAAAAGAATAAAATACATAGGAATTAACCTTACCAAGGATGTAAAAGACCTGTACTAGTAAAATTCTCAGACACTGAAAAAAGAAATTGAAAATACAAATAAGTAGAAGCACAAGCCATTTATGGATAGGAAGAATTCAAATCATTAAAATGTCCAGACTACCTGAAGCACTCTATAGATTTGATGCAACTCCTATCAAGATTCTAATGACATATTTTACCAGTCTTGAGCAAAAATTTTAAAAAATGCATATGGAACCACAAAAGGCCCCATATAGCAACAGTAATCCTGAGAAAGAAAAATAAAATTGGAGAAATCATACTGCCTAATATCAAACTATACTATAAAGCCATAGTAATCAAAACAGCATGGTACTGGCATGACAGACACATGGATCAATGGAACAGAATATAAAGTCCAGAAATAAACCCAAACCTTTATACTCAATTAATATTTAACAGAGGAAGCAAGCACATACAATAGGTTATGGATAGTTTATTTAATAAATGGTGTTGTCAATATTGGACAGATATGTACAGTAAAATGAAAATAGATGACCTTCTTACACCACATACAAGAATAAATTCAAATTGGATCAAAGACTTAAATGTTAGACCCAAAACCAAAAAAATCCTAGAAGAAAACATTGGCAGCAAAGTTTCAGACATAGCTCATAGCAATATTTTATTGGATATATCTCCCCAGGCAAGAGAAAAATAAATAAATAAATAAATAAATAAATAAATAAAACTAAAAAATTTTTGCACAGCAAAGGAAATCATCAAGAAAATAAAAAGACAACCAACAGAATGGGAAAACATATGAGCCAATATATCTGATAAGGAGTTAATATCCAAAATTTATAAACAGCTTACAAAACTCAAAACCAAGAAAACAAACCCAATTAAGAAATGGGCAAAGACCTGAATAGACACTTCTCTGAAGAGGACATACAGATGGCCAGTATGCATATGAAAAGATGTCCAATGTCACTAATCATCAGAGAAATGCAAATGAGATATCATCTTATATCTGTCAGAATGGTCGTCATCAATAAATCAACAAACAACAAGTGCTGATGAGGATGTGGAGAAATGGAAACCCTTTTGTACTGTTGGTGGGAATGCAGATCGCTGCGTGTACAGTGGAAAGCAGAATGGAGATATCTCAAAAAATTAAAAATGGATCTGCCTTTCAACCCAGTGATCACACTTCTGGAAATATATCCAAAGGAATCCAAAACACTAATTTGAGAGAACATAAGCACCCCTAGGTTTATTGTAGCATTATTTACAATCACTAAGATATGGAAACAGCCCAAGTGTGCATCAATAGAAGAGTAGATAAAACAACTCTGGGACACTTACACAGTGAAATACTACTTAACCATAAAAAAGAAGAAAATTTTACCCTTTGTGACAGTCTGGATAGACATGGAGAACATTATGCTAAGTAAAATAATCCAGTCAGAAAAAGTCCACATACGGTTTCACTCACATGTGGATTCTAATGAACAAACTGAACTAACAAGAAAAATGCAGATAGACTCAGATGGGGAGCAGGATGACAGCTGGGTGGGGGAGGCTAGGGTCTGGAGGGACTGAGTGAAATAGAAAAAGGACTCATGGACACAGACAACAGTGTGGTGGTTGCCGGGGGAAAGGGGTATAAGGGGACTAAATGGTAATGGAAAAGTACAATAAGGATTAAATAAAAAATTAAATTAAATTAATGTTGAACATTAGCGATCCTCTTCAAGTATTGCTGGGCACATATTAATTATAGATGCTAACTCTGTATAGCTTTACTGAACACATAATAAATAGTGTAGTAGGAACAAAGGTAAGAAATTACAAGATTTTATTTCAGAAAATTTGAAATAAATTGCTTTAGTGGTTGGTGTTCAATCTTCAGTTTTCCTGCCTTTTGTCACAAACTAATTAGCAAATGAAATCAGCCAAAGTGTCTTGCCCACATAAGAAGCAGCTACTGTAAGTAATGTTCAACACAGTCATGGTTTATGTTAAGCAGAGACTTAATTTTATTAAGAATGCTAAAACGTGCAAATTGCATCATCAAAATTTTATTGAGAAATATGAGTGAAGGGGTATAAACTTCTTTGCAGTCTGTAAAAGTTACTTCTGACCACACCACTTGTTGACCAACTGCTAAGAAAATATTCCTTGAGGTTAATTAAGACTTAAAATACCTAAGTTATTTCTCATCAGAAAATAGAGTTTAATATCCCAGGAAGAGTGAGGCCATATGCCATCAAATATCATTTTTAAATAGAGTTAATGAAAAGCTATATTATTTGGAAGTAGGTAATTCTATACTGCTGACATAAATGTACTCTGTGTTCTTTCAAAAAATAATTTTTGCTTTGAATTAAAAAGTTATGCATATGAAGAATTTAAATTATCCTTCTAAGTGCCAACATGAATAAAATAAGAATGTGAAAAGAATCAGGGATTACTATTAAACTAAAGGAAAAGACAGCACTGAACATCATATAATTCAAGGTGTATTTTGCATGATTTCTGTTTGAGGTATTGTACCAAATGTGGAGGAATCATGAAGAAATAAGCAGTTGTCCCTGTCCAATCTAATCTAACAGAAAAGGCAAGAAATTAACTAAAATAAGTATACAGTAAAATATAATCAGCACCATAATAGAGTTACAAGCAAAATGTGACAATACATATCACTTCTGTTGTTGAAGTCTTGGAAATCATGGAAGAGTTAGCATTTTAAATAGTTCTTAAAGAATGGGTAGGATTTTAACAATTGGAATTGAGAGAGAAAAAAGCATTCTGGGCTAAGGAAAAAGGATGGAAAAAGAAAGAATATCACAAAATGTTTAGGAAATTTTAGAAAGTCTCATCCATTAGTGCCCTATTAGGAGGTACATGCTATGGGAGATAAGAGAAGACAATAAACATCAAGACCGGGAACAGCCTATCCAAGGGATGGCCTTCAGATGGAAATTTGGGAGCAAACAAGTTTTGAGTGGTGAAGGTTTTACCTTAGGAAGATTAACTGGATAACAATGTTCAGGATGGACTGGAGGAGAAATAGGCTAGAAGTAAACCAACCAGTTTTATTGAAGCTATTGCAATCAATAATCTTAGCAAGAGGTACTGGAGGGAATGAGTTCAAGTACAAAAAAGTTTCTGAGGGAGAAAATGATGGGATTTTATGTTAACCAGCTGGGTGGGATGAATCTGATGTTTGCATTCCCGAACCCAGAGGATAGGCAGTAAGAGTATATAATCAGTGATGTGGGAGCCATAGGAACCCTTGACTCTGAACTGTTAAAGGGGAAGAAAAGTTAGTGGTGAATTTTGGAGTATAAATATTTTATGGGATTTTATTGTCTTAACAGAAGATTGGACTAGACAACCATTTGAATATGCCATCTAGCTCTTTTACCTGACTGCCCATAGAACATTGTTTCTGAATTGCCTTTGACCTTGTTGCATTAGCCTACTTATTCATTCAGTAATATTTAGTGAATGGTTAATGTGTATCAGGGACTTGTTTAGACAGTTGGGGCAAATCCATGAACAAAACAGAAAAGAAACCTCTTGCCTTCAAGGAACTTGCATTTCAGAAGAAAGAGACAGACGATGAATATGCATAATTAAATATATAGTATATCATATGTTAGAAGTGAAAAAACGATATGAAAAAAGATGACTAAAGAAGACAAGGAATGGTGATTCTGGTGCAGTGGTAGGGGTATAGTCTATGTTGAGAGATGTCATAAGTCATAGCCTGTGAGTCATAGTGCAGTGTTTGTCTAACGATGCTGTTGAAGCATTACTCGTTACATTTCCATTTCCTCTCAACGAAAGCACATGAGAGAGTTATTAAGTTTCTATCGACGCCCTGACTTCTCACCACCATGAATCTCTTAACTGATCACATTTCCCTCTTGTCACTAATTGTCAGAAAACAGAAAGCTAATTTTGTGGTCTTCTTCCAAAATGTATATGGAGCCTTGTGGCATTTTTTGGTACTTGTTTTCCTCATATTTTCTAAACAAAAATTGTCTTTTTTTTAAATTTAATTTTAATAAACAAAAATTTTCATATGGCATTTATTTCTTCACATATTTTACCTTATTGTGTATTTTTGTAAGCTAAAATTTAATTTAGAACTCTTGAGGTATTAATAAATATTAAAAAATAAAGTTACTTTTTAAAACAGTTTTCATTTCCTTTTTTGACACCAAAATTAATTGTTTTATAGTCAAATTTGTTAAAATAATATATGCAAATAGCCAGTATGTAACCCAATGAGAGGCATATCTGCCTTCTGTGCTGGTCACAGACACAGTGGGTACTTACATGAAATTCACACAGCCTGTGCCAGCAGGTGGGGCAATCCAGACGAAGCTGAGGTTGGTGGTGGGCAGATGACTCACGTGAGAGGCCACCACGCTGCACATGAACTGGTTACCAAACTGGTGGTCAGACATGATCCCTGAGAGACAGGAAAGAAGGGAAGCCTGTTATTAAAACAACAAAACAAATTCTTTCTTTTTGTGGTATAACAATATTTTCTGGACATTTTTCTTTTATATTAAGATTCATCATGCTGTTGGGCTTCTCCGTAAGTTGTGCAACTTTCTACTTTCTATTGTTAGAAGCAAATTAATCATTTAAAGCATTATTGTTAAGAAATAAACGAATAAATTCATTGCTACAGTATTGGCTTTGCTTTGATTTTGTTGATTGGCCTTTGTACATCACCAAAGACCACCAGGACCACACCTGCAGTTGGATTTACTGGAAGTGTTTACAGTAAAGGAGACTAAATTTCCTCGCAAACTGGAAGGTATCTCAGAGAGAGGATATTAGGAGGGGCTTGTTAAAATATCTGGGCTTGTGTTACATTATTTTAGGGAATAGGGTGATCAAGTTGGCCTCAGAATTTCCCAATTTTGATACTGAAAGTCTTGAATCTTTGGAACACCCCACCCATCTCTTGCCCAGTTCTACTGGGGAAGTTACAGGGAAAGATGGCTTTACTTCTGGTTGTGGTGCTATCAGAAAGTGAGGGCAATTTTATCACTAAATACCTTAATTTTTATTTAGGACATATGAGGAATTAATTAGGTCTAAGGCTGTGATTGGAAAACAGCAGCAACAGTTATATCAGCATGAAGAGGAAAATGTTGGTCATTTTGGTGGTTTGCACCAGGTACTTGCTTTTGTCTATGTTCAAGCATAACTACAAGGTGGTCTCATTTTTATATCAAATCATCACAGTTTCAGAGTGGTTTTGTCTGATGTTGATGCTCTGTGAAATTGCTTGTGTTCAACATTGAAAACACGATGCCTAGCTATGAATGCCAGCTCAGCTCCCAGCTAAGCTATCAAGAGGTGCTTTTCTCCCTTTTCAGTAAGGTGATTCTCTCATGTTTACCTCAGATATAAAGTATTAATAAATGATAATACTAAGAAAATAACTCAGCATTTAAAAATGGGCAGAAGATCTGAATAGACAGACACCTCACCAAAAAAGACATACAGACAACAAATAAGCATATAAATAGATGTTCAACGTCTTATATCATAGAGAATTACAAATTGAAAGAACAGTGAATTGCCACTACACTCTTACTATGGTCAAAGTCCAAACCACTGACAACATCAAATGCTGGCTAGGATTTGAAGCAAAAAGAAAACTTATTTGTTGTTGGTGAGAATGAAAAATGGTATAACCACTTTGGAAGACAGTTTGACATTTTCTTACAAAAGCACCATATTCTGCCATGTATAATGCACACTTTTTTGTCCAAATTTTTTAAGGAAAAATAAGGATGTACATTATACATGGGTAGTACTAATTCCATATTTATATAAATTTTTAAAATTCTTTTATTTATGCTTATGCATTAAAAGTGTAACTCTAGAAAACAATAACATCCATATGCAAAATAACACCCTGGAATATGATAATCAGTTTTGTTTCTAAATATAAATAAAAAATTGAATTAAAAAATTAAGATGAAAGACTTTTTTTCCTGAAAGTTTGGGCCAAAAATGTGGGTGTGCATTATACATGGGAGCACATTATACATGGCAAAATATGGTAAATATACTCTTACCATATGATCCAGTAATCACACTCCTTACTGTTTGTCCAAATAAACTGAAAATTTATGTCCACACAAAAACCTGCCTATGGATATCTATACTAGTTTTTTTTTTTTTAAAGATTTTATTTATTTATTTTTAGAGAGGGAAGGGAGGGAGAAAGAGTGAGAGAGAGAGAAACATCAATGTGCGGTTTCTGTGGGCCATGGCCTGCAACCCAGGCATGTGCCCTGACTGGGAATCGAACCTGCGATGCTTTGGTTCGCAGCCCGCGCTCAATAAGATATCTATACTAGTTTTATTCATAATTATCAAAACTTGGAAGCACCTAAAATGCCGTTCAGTAAGTTAATGGATAAATGAACTGTGGTAGAGTCAAAAAATGAACTCACAGTTAAGTGGAGATGAGCTATCATGCCATGAAAAGACAGGGACAAAAAAAATAGGTAATACTAAATGAAAGAAGCCAGTCCAAAATGGCAGCATACTGTATAATTCCAACTATATAACATTCTGAGAAAGGTAAAACTATGGAGACAGTAAAAAGATCCATGTTTGCCAGGGGTTAGGAGCAAGAGACAGATGAACAAGCACAGAGAATTTTTAGGGCAGTTAAATGAATTTGTATAATACTACAACTGGGGAAACAGGTCATTGTGTATTTTTCAGAACTCGCAGAATGTATAACACAAGCAAACCCTGATACAAACTATGGACTTTGCATGATAACTTATGTTGATAAGCTCATCTGTTGTGAAGAGCATATTGCTGTGGTATAGGACGGTGATGGTATGGGAGATTGTATGTGGGGTGGGTGTATGGGAAATCTCTGTTCTGTCCACTCAATTTTGCTGTGAAATGAAACTGCTCTAAAATAAAATTTATGAACAAAATATTAATGAAAACATTGTCAGTAATGGGCAGTTAAATAAAACATCCATTTAATGATTTTGTGAAATGGGCAAATGACTTATTCTCTCTGAGATCCTTTTTTCTTACCTGCAAAATGGAATACCATGCTCCCTGTGTCCTGAAGTTATAGTGAGAATCTAAAGGTTCAATGCATATGACAGTTTGTAGTTCAATAGCCCCATGTTCGGATAGATGCCCTTCCTGCATGTCATCACAGCAGTTCATACACTGCATTCTTCCATCATCGCACAAGAAGTCTGTGATGGACTAGGTCTTTTATCTTTATATTCCAAGCAACTATCACAATACCTGACACATCACAGAGAACCAAGAAATGTTTTCTCAACTACAAGAATAATATAACCATAAAAATAAAAGACAATAGGAATTGTAACATATATGTTACACTAACTAGTGAAATAGATCTTCTGGAATAGGAAGTAGTTCAGAATAGTAGGTCATATTGGCCAAAAAAAGAAAAAAAGAAAACTAAGTTTCTATTTTGATATAGCATAAAGATGCTCTTTGCTCATTCAAGAATTTATTTTTTTTTAAAGCTGCATCTTGAGAAAAAATTCTTCAAACCAGAGAAAGTGCAAGGTTAGAAAGGATAAGAGATTCCCAGGGAAATCACAGAGTACTGGAGGTGACTCAGGAATTGCCATTCCCCTCTGGCCAGGCGTAAATCAGAGAACCAGTGTGTAGAGAAAGACGCATCTGCAGCAGTCAGCCTGGCCAAAAATGAAAACACAAGTTCTAGCCACAATCACTCTGGGAAGGGAAGTGAAACAAACAAAACAAGGTTTCAGGGTCTGAGAGCCTTGGTAAGAGGATTCACATTCAAGTATCTCCTCATTCCTCAAAACTCCTCTTAGAAAATGAGTCAATGTCTAGGCTGCATATTACATGACAGGATTTTATAAGGTAGCTATATTGTCATAATTATCATATGCCCTACCCTGGGTAAATGTGTCACCGAACAACAGTCTTGCAGCCTAACAGGCTGGCACAGTAATTCTCCAACATGGAAATTTAAGCACACCCTGGCTGGTGTGGCTCAGTGGATTGAGCACTGGCCTGTGAACCAAAGGGTTGCAATTAGATTCCCAGTCAGTGCACATGCCTGGGTTGCCAGCCAGGTCCTAGCGTGGGGTGCTCAAGAGGTAAGCACACACTGATGTTTCCCTCTCTTTCTCCCTTCCTTCCCCTGTTAAAAAAAAAAAAATCTTAAAAAAAAAAAAACCCTCACCAAGCAATTCCAATGTGTAGCCAAGAATGTGCATTAAAAATGTATCTGAGTAAAATCAGAATTCAGGGCTGTCCAGAATACAAGGCTTAGAATAATATCATTAGGGTATCAATATACAATTTGAAAGTATCTAGCAGTGTCTTACATAATTACTCTGGCAGTAAGACAAAATATCCTATCTTCTTATCCACTACTCCCAAAACTACCCTAAATATGTATTCTGGGGACTGTTTTATGTACCTTCAAATACTCTGAGTGTGTAGTGGTCTCTGCTTTTTTTTTTTTTTTTTTTAAACAGAGCACTGGCATATTATACTACTATCATATTTTAATTGGCATTTTTTTTAGATTTTCTAAAAGTTTGCCAGAGTTGCAATTATTAGAAATCTATTTATCTTATCAATCAGCAGGGAAAAGGGAACCAGTATTTTACAGAGTCCTTATTTTGCATCAAACATTGTATTAGGCCCTATGGGGGTACGTAGAAGAAATACAGGACACAGTCCCTACCCTGAAATGACTTGAGCTGGAAAGAGAAAACTGGAGTAAACTAACGTTCTAAATAAAACAGCTAGAAATTAATGCTAACTTGGTGGCATCCATGAAATTACAAACAATAGGAAAGAGTGATTAACATGGACAATTATATTAACTAATGCTTGTTGAGCACTTATATGACTTTGCATTATTTTAAGTGATTCATGAATATTAACTTTTTGAAGGTACTTAACAACCCTATGAGGTAGGAGCTATTATTTTCTCCCTTTTACCAAATAGGACACTAAGGTAATGGAGATAAAAGAACTCATTTATGGTCACAGAGCAAGTAGGCAGTATAGCCTGCATTTAAACCAGTGCCTTTGCTACAAAGTCAGAAATGGCTTTATTGACAAGGGAGACTGAGACTGAGTCCTGAGGGAAAGGCTAAAATTCCCCGCACTTTTCTTATATTTACATGCGGAAGCAGGACACAATCGAGAGACTGTTCCCTCACTCTGCCCCAGACAACTGTATGACTTTGCCTGGGCACCCTCTTTCAAGCTTCAGTTCTGACATCTGTAAGCTGCATGGCCATAATCACTAAGATCCCTTCAGTTCCACAGCTGAGCACAATGTAAATGAACAGGAGAAAGATGGGAGGACATTACACAGAGGCAGACACAGTGAGCAGAGGTACGCATATAAAATGAGAACTAGGAAAATTCGAGTAGAGAGAATCAGCTTCCAGTGTCCTATGAAAACAGTTTACTGCATCCACCACAGTGATCTTCTTAGTGGCTTTTGTGTCAGGAAAGGGATACATATACTATTCGATAAATATGTATGATTTGGAAACTTATTTTTGAGATAACTAAAATTTAAGTTTGATAATGAATTTAAATTTATGATGGTGTTTTCCCTGCTGCATACTGGATAATACTATATATTGAATTTTTAATATAACTTTAAAAAGAGAAAATATGATCTATAATAAAAGAATTTAATTATACTTCATATTTCAGGGAGATACATTTAAAACATATGTGTGTATAATAAAGTACAGAGGAAGATTTGGTTTTGGGTGGTAGGCACGCATTGCAATTTACAGATAATGTATCATAGAATCGTACACTTAAAACCTTTATAATCTTACTTATCATTGTAACCCCAATGAATTTAATTTTCTAAAAAAGATGAAGATTTTAGTTTCATTGTTGTGGTTATGTGTAAACAGCCACACAAAATTGTCATGTGGGATTTCTTCCCCAGAGAAAGAAGCTATACTTTTCCCAAGATACTTGACTATGAAAGTAAGCACTTCAAGAAGTACGGCTCTTCTGACCTAATTTTGGGCAAAGAAAGTAAAGTATATCCTCCAAACTCTGAAGTTTCACAAGATTGATAACTATCTTGATTTTAGCAAGATTTTAGAGCATCCATGTTATAAATGCATTTTGTTTTGAATACTATGTACACACATTTGAGAATCAGAATATTCATATTCTAAGTATAAATTGTATATCAAAAAATCAACATAAATCTTTAAAACAATGATTCTTTTGACAAACTATGGGTGTTTGTAATTCATTAAGTCATTCAATCCATCAGATATGTAGTTAACAGTACTTAATTAAACAGTGTAGTTAAACTGTAGTTAAACAGTACAGAAAATATTTATTTTCTTAATTAAAGTTGTAGTTAAAAAATAGGAATCTATACCAGAGTTTTTTTTACCCACCTTATACTTCTGCAAAATTAGGCTCACAATGTCTTTAATTGTTCTAAAGTTGCTTCCCTGCTCCCTTTTAAGACAGTGATACACATATCTGTGCCTTCTGGGATGTCATTTTCCTTGACAAGTCTTCAGTTATTTTAGGTTTGTGATTAAACCTTGTATGAACTCCACTTTCCCTCAGGAATACTCTCTATGCTTTTAGTGCGCATACCTTGGGTCTTCAAACTGTAACTAGAATTTCTTTGATCCCCCATCTCTAAAATAAAATGTACATTTCTTCATAAAAATGTAGACCATTCATTTCCAAGACACACAGTGAAGATTTTATTACTGAAAATAACCAAAATGGTGGGAAAATTATACATTCATGTTGGGTTTATTCTATATTTTGCAGATTAAAGATGTGAATTCCTCAAATCTGTTTAGTTTGTAATTTGCCATGGTTAGTGTTAATGTGAGTAGAAGATGTTCTGGTTTATTTTTCATGGATTTCAATAACTAAGACATCTACGGATGGGTCATCTTCCCCAAAGGGGAAGTACATTAAGATTTTTGTTTGTAAAACATGTAACCTTCATATTTTAAAATGATGAAACCTTAGAGTAAATACTATTTGATTACTTCAAACACTTTCAGAAAGTTTGACAGGATGTTTTGTGAGGAAGTTTAATAAATGTATTCATTTATTTCTACATAGGAAATGTAATCTAAGACAAATATTGAAAATGATTTCTATTTCCTTTTATTTTTATTGATTGCTTTTTCATTAAAAGTGATATCCAAAGGCTTTCATTAGTTTAAAAATGGACTGTTCTGAAAATCTAGTTTGGAAAGTTAATGTTATATTGTAAGTGAAGAGAGAAAATGAATTATGGAGTTCCTTTTTTGTCATTGTTTAATCTTTTCACTTGATTCAAATATGAGTAACTGTTTACTTAAGGTCAATGTACTCAAGCATTTCAACAAGGCTAGACATGATTTTGTTTGCTGAACAGTAATTGTAGAACTTCCTGAAAACATCCTTATTGCAGCTTATCTGTGAAGTACAAGCCTGATGAAAATGGATATGAAAGACTCTCAAGTAGTGCTACAAGATAATTAATTGTATATGTACACATTCACATATATTCACTGGGTATATTTAATCTTTAAAGCACTTATTTGAAGGCATTTGGTTTCAGATTTAAGTTAGAAGCAAAAAAGTACTACAACCCCTTTTAAATCACTCTGGAATTGTATATCTATGGGCATAAGTTAGAAAATGTTTGAGGATCCATGCTATTTCCACACCTTTTGTTGGATATGTTAAAAAAAAAAAAGGTTATTCAACCTGATTCTTTCCTCACTCAAAGCAATTACAAAGATGCGAATTCTTGGTGTTCCCTCGCCTCTCCATTCCTCTACCAGCACTACCAATGACCAAATAGCTCTCTGCGATAAGTGTTTTCCTGTATTATTACCTTACTACTATGGGAAAGGCAGTAGAAGGAAAAGGTTGAGAACAGATCCTGGAGGCAGTCTGCCTGGGTTCAGATCCTTGCTCTACTACCAAGGAGCTGTGAACTCTTGGGCAGGTTACTCAAACACTCTTGTTCCTCAATTTCCTTCCCAAGAAAACAGAGACGATAATAATAGGATAGAATACATGACTAAAGAATAAATGAGTATAGGACATACATAGCATTATATGTACTAGTAATTATTGTCACTCCCATTATAGAGTTAAAGCACACTTATCAAGAACAATGAGTCTGCGTGACATGCCAAAGGTAAGAGACCTAGTGAATAGCACTTAAACACAGGTTCACCTTCCATCTTAGACCATCCACTGGTGTCTTCCCTCCCTCTATCCTTAAGTGACAGTACCTCAATGATGAAAGAGACCCTTGTTATGAACAATAGATATCCTCTCCAAATACGGTCTTAGAATACAAAGTGAGCAAGTGAGAGTGGGCAGGAAGAGGACCCTTCCTCTACACACAAGCTCTGGTTCTCTCTTCCTCTCCCTCTCCTCCCTTTTCCCCTTCCTCTCTAAACTTCTTAATTTCTCATCATACAGTTACTATATGACCTTCATCCTCTTGGTACACATAACTTTGTGTAAGATACAGATTTAGTTAGATATCTTTAGGTCAAAAGTGCTTCCCTAAGGGGCAAAGCCATCTAGTTATACTTAGGTCTTTGTGGCCACTGAGTTTCACAGAGCAGAATCCTTTCCACAGAGTTAAGTCTGCACTGTCTTTAACTGAAGCTCTCTGATACACAGGTTTTCCCCCTCCTAACACTGTCCTTCCCCCTTAACAGCTGCCTGGTGGTAGATAATCATTACACATTCTCTGCCTCCAGCCTTTCCAAAGTAGCCACACCATGCTGGGTTCAGCACTATATTCTGCCTCAGTACCAGGTGCCTGCTGCTTTGACTTGTTCTGGTGTGTGTTAGATTCATAGCACAACTTCTAGTTTAGAAGCTGGATTTTACTCATACGTAGGCTAAAGAAATCCAAAGAGGAGAAAGCTTTAGAGATATAAACCCAAGCCAACATAGGAAGCTGGAAAGATCTTCAGCAAAGCTTTATTTAAAAAATAAAACATCTTTCGCTGCTTTTGCTATGTTATTGTATGGGAGAACATTTTCACCAATGATATGTCTGACAAGGGTTTAATCTCCAAAATATACAAAGAACTAGTAAAACTCAACACCAGGAAAACAAACAACACAATTAAGAAATGGGCAAAAGACCCAAATAGATACCTCTCCAAACAGGACATATCGAGGGTCTGCAGACATAGGAAAAAATGCTCAACATCACTAATCATCAGAGGATTAAAACCTCAATGAGATACCACTTTATACCTTTCAGAATTGCTACCATCAGTAAATCAACAAACAAGTGTTGGTGAGGTTGGTGGGAGTGCAGATTGGTGCAGTCACTATGGAAAAAATATGGAGTCTCATTTAAAAATTAAATGAGAATTTAATTTAATGGAATTGCCTTTTTTATCATTGCTCAGTTACAGTTGTCCCCATTTCCCACCCATTGCTCTCCCCTGCCCAAGCAATTCCACTTCTGGGAATATACCCCAAAGATCCTGAAACATCAATTCAAAAAAATAAGCACCCCTATGTTTATAGCAGTGCTACTTACAATAGCCAAGATTTGGAAACAGCCTAAGTGTCCATCAGTGGATGAATGGATAAAAAAGCTGTACTACATTTATATAATGAAATCCTATGCAGCAGTAAAAAATAAGAGACTCTTACATTTTGCAACAGCATGGGTGGACCTAAAGAAAATTAGGCTAAGAGAATTAAGCCAGTCAGTGAAAAAAAATACTACATGATTCCACTTACATGTGGAACCTGATGAACACATTAAACTAATGAACAAGATATTAACAGAAGCTCAGATATATAGAACAGACTGACAGCTGCTGTAAAAGGGTGGGGGAAAGGATGAAAGATGGTGAAGAGATTAACCAAAGAACATTCATGCATAATCTACTGACAAGGACAACATTGTAGAAATTGGCTTGGGGTGGGGAGAGGATGGTCATGGGTGAGGAAGGGGAAGGGGAGAAAAGTGGGAACAACTGTAATAGCTTAAACAATAGTAAAAAATATATATCTTGAATAAATGAAACTAAATCCATTAAAAGCAACCCTTCATTTTCCCCTCCCCTGCAGCTGGCAACCATCATTCTATTCTCTGAGCTTCCATGAGTTTGACTATTTTAGACACTTCATATAAATGTTGGGTTGGCCAAAAAGTTCATTTAGTGTTTTCCACAAAATAAAAGATACATTTTTAATTTTCACCAATAACTACTGATTTGGATATTTTGAGTATGTTGGCTATCTTCTGCATGGTATAATGTTAACTGTTTTTAATTAATGTCTCAATTTGATTGCTATGAACTTCAGTGAATCTACCTGACCACTGAGCATTGTCCAGTGAGAAATCTCTGGCATGAAACCTCCAAACCACTTTTGACACATTTGATCAGTCATACCTTCTCCATACACTGCACAAATCTTTTTTTTTTTTTTTGCATTTCAGTTGCATTTTACCTTTCTTGAAATAATAAAGCATAATATAGCAAAAATGTTGCATATTTTCTCCCATCTTCAGTATCACAATGGCTACACAAAAATTCACCCATTTTGATAAGTTTTTTTAAATGCATGCTATCACAATACAACCTAACAAAATTTTCTGAATGAAGTTAAAGATAACTAAGTGCACTAGGGCCATCTCATGGAAAAAACCAAACAAACTTTTTGGCCAACTCAATAGAATCATGCAGCATATGTCCTTCTGTGACTGGTTTATGGCATTTGGCACAATGTCCTCCAGGGTCACACATGTTGTCACATATGGCAGGATTACCTTATTTTAAAAGTCTGAATAATATTCCATTGTATGTATATATCACATCTTCTTTATCCATTCATCCACTGATGGACATTTAAGTTGTTTCTATATCTTGGCTATGGTGAACAATGCTGTAATAAACTCTTTGCAATTCTAGTTTCAATTCTTTTGGAAAAATACCCATAAGTGGGATTTGCTGGATCATATGCTCATTCTATTTTTAATTTTTTGAGGAAACTCTAAATTGTTTTCCATAGTGGCTGTACCTTTTTACATTCCTACCCAAAATGCATAAGTGTTCCAATGTCTCCACATCTTTGCCACCAGTTATCTTTAAAAAAAAAATAATATCCACCCTAACATGTATGAGATTGTATTTCATTGTGGTTTTTATTTGCATTTCCTTGATGATTAATGACATTTAGCATCTTTTCATATACCTTTTGGTCATTGATACATTATCTTTGGAGAATTATCTATTCAAAACCCTTGCCCATTTTTAATCAGGTTATTTGTTTCTATACTATTGAGTTTTAGGAGTTGCTATTCAACAGATATAAAACTTCAGTTGTGCAAGGTGAATACATTCTAAGAGTTCTACTATACAACAATGTGCTATATAGTTAACACTGAATTGTGCACTTAAAATGTGTGGAGAGTAGATCTATGTTAAGAATCCTTAAGAAAATAAATAAGTGAATGAATTTTAAAAATGAATAAAAAACAAGACTAAACACTGTTGCTTTGTTGGAATACCTCTAGGCCCTAAAAGCCACTTCCAGTGTTTCTCTGGCCATTTCTCATCTTCCCTCACTGACAAAGAATTGCTCAGTAGATCTACATAAGACATTTAATGCAATGTCACCAGTACTATCCAGTAACCTAGGCCAGACCTCTGCCTATCCTAGTTTTTTGTTTGTTTGTTTGTTTGTTTGTTTTAAGGAGAAGAAAAGGAGAAGAGCCTGGATAGAATAATAACAGCTAATATTTTCTTAGTATTTGACAATGCAGAGTTCTGAGTGCCTTGCAGAGCTTAACTCATTTATTTATTAAAATAATAAGAATTATTTTTATTCATATTTTATAGATGAGAAAACTAAAGCTTAACGAAATTAAGTAAGTTTTCTAAGTCACTAGTTCCTAGAGAGACCACAAGTCACTTGAGATCCAACCTTGTCATTTTGTGGTGGTGCAATCTTGAGCAAGTTACTTAAATTGTTATGATTATTCTTATATAATGTGTAGGTAATAATAAGATCTACTTAACAGATTGTGGAAATGATTAAGTAATAATTCATGCTGTGAGAATTAAATGTTAAATTGCATGTGAACTGACTATTAGAGTGTTCAGTAAATATTGAAATTTTGTTTACATATTTAAGAACATATCTCAGTCCTTCTGTTTCTACTACACTACACAAAACTCCCTTTTAAATAATTAAGTGAACTGCAGATCACAAAGGCTTAGCATAAATCCCAGGCCAAAGCTACCAACAGGAGCATGGTAATACTTGGCTAACCCTATAAAGTCTTTGCATATAAAAATAGGATCTGATTAACTCTACCCCCAGAGTGGCTGTCCTAAAAGAATTGTCTGTGGTAAGGCTATCTCTAAATAACTAGAGACTGCTGACCTACATATAGTTGCAGGTCAAACTGGTTTATCAAATATGTTATCAGTGTTTAAATAAATAGTCCCACAGTCTTCAAGCTTCAAATGCCCAACATCTTAAAGTAAGAGTGAATCCTCCCCACTGCTTTCCTATTTTGGCCTTGAAAGCCCACACTGTCACTTTAATATCTGTGAATTGATCTTGTTGCCTATTTAGTCTATGATAATATTTCTCAAGTTTTTAATTTATCACTACTGTAAGAAACTTTTTTAGGCATTTTCCCCATCCTCTGAAATTTTATATAAAATGTAATATTATATAACTGAAGCCCTGGGTATATCTATTGATGTTCTCAGTTGCAAACCATAGAATAGAATCCAGCTCATTAAAACAATTTTTAGAGATATTAGGCAATTTCTCTAGGGGGCACATACAGAGACATAAACTTGCATACTGCAAAACAAGGAGTGATGTCCACTACATCACTAGACTGATGCAACATAAAAACAACAGCTGCTACCACCCACTCCTTTACATCAACTACCTTTGGAGTGAAATCACAAAACTCCACCTCAGCTATTCCAAAGAAATATAATGTTTCCACTACTTCACTTGATTGAATATGTATTTCCCCATGTTCAGTCCCCATGTCATATTTCACTTCTATATCCAAATTTTGGGAGGGTGAGTCTCATAGGTGGAAACGAAGTTAGATGCCTTCACCTTAGAAAGAAAGTATGAAAATTCTATTTGGGGATGGTGGTACTCACAATGTGGAAAACTATATAAAAAATGTTTGGCAATCATAGATGGTATATGCCTACTATAGAGGGGCAAATTCAAAATCTATAAAGTCCTGGATTTCTTGATCCAAAAACAACTAAAATAACCCATAATCTTAAAAGGCCATGACTTTTAGGACTATTTCCATGAACCTATATATTAAGTTCCTTATCCTGTATCTTGAATGGACATTCCACCACAGATAAGCTATTGCTTATAGCAGTCAGTCTATTTGATGGACAACAGCAAAAGCTCCCCATACCCTTCCTAAACAGCATAACAGATTTCCCAAAAAGCTACATCAGGATAGAAGATGGGCCTCTGCTTTCTGACTCCAGATGGTATAAATCTGGAACAAATGGCAGAGATCCTTTAAATAATCAGTGTTCCTACTAAAGAAGAAAAATCAATGAGTTAGTATAATATTTATTGTCCCAATTAAAGATCACTATGTAGTCCTATAGTAATTATTGACCAGTATCCCCATTCTGGTAAATCAATCATTGAGTCCTTCTGATATTACCTCAAAATTTTTTTAGTGCTCCCTCTTCCCTACCCCTTCCACTATGGCTTTCATCTTCTCTTTTTCGACCAGGGCAAGCAATTCCCTAATTGGTCTCTTTGAGTTAACTTTTGCCTTCTCAGATTAATTCTCAATATAGTTGTCTTTCTAAAATGTAAATCTGATTTTATCATACCATTGCCTTAAGTCTTTCAATGACAATCTACACTTAACAGAAGTAGCCCTGAGTTCCTCAACATGATATTCTGCACTTCTCTCTCTCTCTCTCTCTCTCTCTGGGCTCATTTATCATGACCCTTAAAAAAATTTATACTCCATTGTGACCAGAGTGTATATAGTTTCATATATACATCTGTGGTTTTTGTCTTATCTTCTCTGCCTAGACCAGGAGTCAGCAAACTATGGCCCTTGGGTTAAATCTGGACCATGGCCTGTTTTTGTACAATAATTGAAAATTTATAAAACAAAAAGAAGAATATGCAATAGAAATTTATTCTTACAATCTCAAAAGCCTAAAATATTTACCTGGCCATTTTTAGAAAAAGTTTGCTGACCCCTTTATTCCTCTGGCTTGGCTAAACACTTACTCATCACTTACTACACAAACGAGAGTATAAACCATCTCCTTCATGAAATATTCTGTACAGCTCCTTCCTGTATCTAAGGTTATGTTAGGAACATCTTCATGCTCTCAATGCCCAGAGAATAGTTGTTATTGAACTTACTCATTGCATTATAGAGTTAATCTGCCTTCCCCATTGGACAGTTAGTTATGTGTAATGAATTTTTTCATCCATAAAAACCTATGATAGGCACATAATAAATGTGTACGGAATGAACTGTTGTTGAATAAAGGCATTACAATTGACATATGGTATTAAAGTATTTAAATTACAGGAGCTCTCCATTGTACTTTAAAGAGACTGCACCTTCCTGTGGGATGCACAGAACCTTATGTTTTGTTTCTCATTTACCCTTACCATCCTCTAATATGACTTTATGACTCTTTCTGCCACTTTGTAGTAAACATCCCATAGAATCCTAACTCTTGTTCAACTCTATTCTGCTTCAATTAACTGTACATATACCTCCCACACTTTCTACCCTCTTTGCAGTTCAAGGGGACTATGTGAATAATTTTGAGGATATGAGCAGAAATAAAGCATACTATTTCCTAGTTGGAGCACAGAATATAGGATGTGAGTCCTCTAAGTTTCTTTATGCCCTTGCCTTGATGACAATGGAAGCCACACACAAAGGTAGCATAGCTATAATATGGAAATATCTTTTTAAAATATTTTATTTATTTATTTTTAGAGAGAGGGGAAGGGAGGAAAAAAGCAAGAGAGGGAAATATCAACATGTGGTTGCCTGTCATGTGGCCCCCACTGAGGACTTGGCCCAAAACTCAGGCATATGCCCTGACTGGGAATCAAACCAGTGACCCTTTGGTTCACAACCTGTGCTCAAGAATCCACTGAGCTACACCAGCTGGAGCCTTTTAATAGAAACTTTATCATAGTTTGTTTACTTCTGTTTTCTTTATTAGATTGTTTCTTTTTTAAAATAGTATTTTTACTTTTATTTTTTTATTTAAACTTTATTATATATTTTTCCACTACCATTTAGTCCCCTGATACCCTCACCACCAGCAATTACCACACTGTTGTCCATGTTCATGAGTCCTTTTCCTTTTTATGCTCAGTCCCTCCACCCCCTAACTTCTCCACTAGCTGTCATCTTGCTCTCCCTCTATGAGTCTGTCCCCATTTTCCTTGTTAATTCAGTCTGTCCATTAGATTTCACATATGAGTGAAATCATATGGTATTTTTATTTTTGACTGGCTTATTTTACTTACATAATGTTCTGCAGGTCCACCCATACTATCACAAAGGATAAAGTTTTCTTCTTTTTTACAGCTGAGCAGTATTCCATTGTGTAAATGGCCCATTGTTGTTTTATCCATTCATCTATTAATGGACACTTGGGCTGCTTCCATATCTTGGCAATGAACATAGAGGTGCTTATGTTCTTTTATATTAGTCTTTTGGGTTCCTTCAGATATATTCCCAGAAGTGGGATAGTTGGGTTGAAAGGCAGAGAAGTGATTTTATCTTGTTAATTTTGCACACCCTCACTCCGTACTTATTTCCTAAATGAATGAACAGACTTCAAAGTCTGTTTTCCTCTTTTTCATGTTTCCTACTCTCAAAAGGAACAATAATGTTTATTTTACAGCAGTAAAAAAAAATTGTGATGAGTGTAGACTGTATAGTAGTAGTCAATAGCAAACACTCAAGAACAAAACTGTCTGTCTAGGTGAACATCCCAGTTCTGACATAACACCAGCTATATCCTTGGCAAATTATATATAAGCTCACTGTGCCTCAGTTTCCTTATATGTGAAATGTGGAAAACAATAGTACATTCTTCATTGGGTTACATGTAGAGTATTCAGAACAATTCCTAGCACATAATAAATACTATATAAATGTTGACTGTTACTACAGCACTACTTCTTTTTAGGAATCCTACATTTTTATCCATGTCCCTAATGACTTTCAAAATCAATAATATTGTTTTCTGGTAAAGGTACTTCATTCAATAACTCCTGACTTTGTTACCTTATATAATCAATAAAGTAAAGAATATTTAATCACATGTAGTATGAAAGAATTATAGTTTAAATATGTATAATATGACAATAATTCCAAGTACTTCACCTATTTACATAATGGTAGCAGCTTACAAACCATAAGAAACCAATGACACTTAATGAATGAATTCTGATGATGAAATAGATTTCATCATGTTTTCAGTTCACCGGATTCCAAATCAGATAAAAAGAAATACCAATACATTTTTAAACACAAATCATAGGGAAAACTGTTTTCAAATATAATGCATGCTACTTTCATTTAAATTTTATTAAAAGTCACACTTAACTGAGGCAATAATTTGAATATAAGATCAGAAAAATGAATTTTTCATATAGCCTCCTTGAGGCTAAATGATTACAAAGTAGTCTTGGAAATCCTTAAATTCCTTTCATATTTAAAACACATTAGGAATTCTATACAGTCAAGATGGTAGTGTAGGTAAACACAGCAAACTTGCCATCAAAATTACAAATAAACTTTGGAACAACCATTATTCAGACCCACCTGATCTCTAGCTGAATAGAAGTCCCACAACTATATGAAGAAGCTTCATCAAGATTGGTAAAATGGACAGAGATATAGAACCAGCAAATCCCACACTCACATGTAGCTGATAAAAATCAGAACTATTTTGGCTGCAGAGGTCTCTTCCACCACCAAGGAGTGAAGGGTCCCAGGTCCATACCAGGCTACTCAGTTCAGGGTTCCAGTGCCAGGAACAGAAGTCCCTATTATTCCTGGCTGTAAAAACCAGTGGAGATTGTGGCTGAGTGAGACAGAGGGCTTCTAGAGTCCCAGGCAGTTCCTCTTAAAGGACTTACTTGGATTTACTCCCACTGAGCAGCTTGAAAGGCACCAGAGACATATGGAAGCAACTGAATTTTCTGGCATCAGGGAAAGAGCTGGAGGGTCAGCTTTCTGCCAGACAAAAGTGTTTACAGAGGCTATCATTCCTTTGATGAGGCACCCCCTCACAGAGCCAGCAGGCAGGCACCACATTCTAGTTTCCATCAACATGGCTATCACTGTTTGCCTCACCCTAATGATTCCTTGAGACCACACCCTTCCCAGCTTTTAGGCCCACTCAAGCTGTTTCCAGTGTTTTTTTCATATGAATGGCCTATCTTGACTCACACTTTAGACTTTACTATAATCTGTCAAACAAGCAGCATCTAGCCTCAGTGTGTCCAAGTGTTGCTAAGTGGCCCCAGGCCTGGCACTAGCAAGCAGCCAGCCTCGGTTGACAGCTTGACCTCTCCTGGTCTCCTCCAAGCCCAACACAACTAATAGTCATTTGCAGATCACTTTTTAGCTCATACTGGGCAGTCCTGGGCACTACCTGTAGGTAGTGGCTGACCTTGGCTTATAACTCCTGGGAAGCCCCAGAGCCAGTGCACCCAGTGGATGGCTTCAGATAATATCAAAGAACCACCCAACCACCTTCACTAGCAACACACTCAAAGGGCAGAATCAGCAGGCATCAGAGTCCAGCTGAAGTAAGTCCTGCTCTGTGGGGTGGACTCCTGCACAGCTGATACTCCACTGTGGTTGAAGCCAGTTCTTACAGCTGATCAGCCTGGGAGTAAATCCCCCCATGGATGTTCCAACAGCAATCAAGGCTCGACTAGAAGAGGAGGATGTACACAGGCACATGTTGGGGGGCACCTGGTATGTTCAATTTGGGTGATTTGGGAGGCCGTGCGTGCCACTGGACCATGCAGAACATCTACTACATCAGGCTGCTCTACCAGGCCCCAGAGATATAGCAGATCTACCCAGTGTGTAGAAACAAGTTCAGGGAGGCTGCCAAAATGAGGAGACAAAGAAACATGTCTTAAATGAAAGAACAGAACAAAACTCCAGAAAAAGAACTAAACAAAATGGAGACAAGCAATCTACTCTATGCAGAGTTCAAAGCACTAGTTATAAGGATGGTCAATGAACTTAGGGGAAGAGTAGATGAACTTAGAATTAAACAGCATAAAAATGGACGTGGAAGCCATAAAAAAGAACCAGTCAGACATGAAAATGTACTAAATGAAATGAACGATAATTTACAGGGATTCAACAGTGAAATAAATGAAGCTAGGAATCAAATAAACAATTTGGAATATAAGGAAGAAAAAACACCCAATCAGAACAGCAGAAGGAAAAAAATCCAAAAAAATGAAGATAGTGGTGAGAACCCTCTGGGATAACTTCAAGTGTATCAATATCTGTATCATGGGGATGCTGGAAAGAGAAGAGAGAGAAGAACAAATTGAAAACCAATTTGAAAAAATAACCTGGTGAAGGAAATAGACATACCAGTCCAGAAGCTCAGAAAGTTCCAAACAAGATGTACCCAAAGAGGCCCAAACCAGAACACTTCATATTTAAAATGCCAAAGGTTAAAGACAAAGAGAGAACCTTAAAAGCAACAAGAAAAAAGCTGTTAGTTACTTACAAGGGAGCTCCCATAATACCGTCAGCTGATTTCTCAACAGAAACTTTGCAGGCCAGAGGGGACTGACAAGAAATAAGATACTGAGAACATTTTGATGGTTGTCAGATGGGAGGAGGGTTGTGGGGCTGGGTGAAAGCGGTGAAGGGATGAAGAAGTTGGTAGTTACATTATAGTCACAGGCATGTAAAGTGCAGCATAGGGAATATAGTCATTAATATCCTAATAGCTACATATCATGTCAGATAGGTATGAGATTTATTGAGATAATCATTTAGTAGTTGTACAATGTTTAATCACTAGGGTTACACCCGAAACTAATATACTGTATGTCAACTGTAACTGAAAAATAAAAAATGACTTAAATAAAGTAGATTACAAGAAAAATAGACAAAATACAATGATTTTTAAATTGTTATAATCTTTTAACTTTAAGCAGATCATATTGATTTGACTAAAAAGTGATACTGAAATTATTTGAATTCACATTCACTTAAATGATCACAAAAAAAGGTTCTTAATAAAGCAAGTATCTTTTAAAGGCAAATTAATTTTGTTTCTCCCCTGTAGTTTTAATTTCTTTATAGTAAATCATGGTTATTTGAACCTTTTGATATTTCTTCTTTTTCATTAAAATCTACCATTCCAAGCATGAACTTGAATGTCTATATTCTTATTTTATAGATTTCTTAGACTTTATATATAATACATTATCTTTAATGTGAATTTATAAGTATATATTAGTTTTTATATTATTGGTAAAATTTACATAATTTCCAATATGGATTCTTTCAGGAAAGCAAGTTTAATTTTAGAATTAGAATAAGTTTACCTACAGTTTCTAACTGAAAAGGCAATCACCAAAACATTTTTTAAAAGCTCATTTATATACCTCTATTTATCATTGGAAAGAAAACATTAGAGTTCTCATACCTTAATGTCAAATTTATATGTTCTACAATATATTGCAAAACAGTATATAAGTGTATGTATACATTTATAAATTAAAATGAAATACATAAATATACAATTATACATGTATGCTTTTACTATACATATATGTATATACACAATTATATATTGTTTAGAATATATTGTTTCACTTTGCTTGACAATGAATTTTATTTAAAAAGTGTCACTCTATAAGTAATCTCCTTCCATTCAATTTTATATTGTTTAGATTCATATTATTTTGATACTTTAATATTATAAAAACAAAAACTTTTATTTATAGAGAAACCCAGCTAAAAAAATGTTGCCACATTTGGTTTAGAGACTTTCACTAGGTCAAGGAGGAAATGTATAGATTAAGAGATATGGTGTGAAAAATCATTTCCCTTGTGACTTTCTAAGATAATGAAATTGTCAAATTTTTAACTTATCTTCCAACGGTCAGTAAGAAGATACCTATAGTGAAGGGAATAAGAACAGAAAAGGCTTTTATTGGAGTCTATCGCTATATTCTTCAAGAGAAGGTAGGGGAGCATGCTAGGATGAGCACAGCAGAAGCCTGAAGTCACCAGAGTGTGTTTCTGGTTGGTCATCTATGGAATTATGATCCATCCAGAGGATGCAGGAATTCTGACAAAGGCTAAAGATGCCTTGAAAGCTTAATACAGTGACAGTAAAGCTTAATACTTTACAGTATCAGTATCCTGCACAGATACTGATAATGCAAAACAAATTACTCTAAGTACCATAAAAGAAGTATACATTATTTTGTGAGCCCATAGAGATAGCAAGTGCATCTACTTGGGACAGAAAATCAAACAATTGTAGCTGCATTTGAGACTGGTTTCAAAGGGAAGTAAAATTTTCTTGGGGGGTTGTTGCACAAGGAGCAACATGCCCTAAGTGGAAAAGTTCTTGTCACACTGAGAGAACTATCCAGAAGTGAGCATATAGAATATAGTGTGGTGTACACAGCAGGCACATGGGAGAAAAGGGCTGGAAAGGCAATTGAGGCTCGAATGGAAGTCCCTTGAATGCTTCACTCAATTCGTACTGCTGCAGGCACAATGGTGAGTGATCATTAGAAGTTTGTGTAAATAGAAGGACATAGTAATGTGGTAGTGGCATACAAAATGAATGGGTGCAGACCAAAGAGCATCAAGGGTGCTGGAAAACTGCTGCAAGAGACCAGGCAAGGCATGAGAAGGGCTGGAATTCCAATGTTAGGAGAAGGGTTTTTTTCTTTGAATTCATTGCTTTACGACCCATATTAGTTTTCTAGGGTTGTGGTAACAATGTATCGTAAATTGGGTGGCTTAAAACAACAATTTATTGTCTCAAAGTTCTGGAGACTAGAAGTCCAAAATCAAGGTGTCATCAGCAGGTTGGTTTCTACTGAGGACTGTGAGGGAGATCTATTCCATGCCTCTCTTTGAACTTCTGGTGGCCCTAGGCATTACTTAGCCTATAGGTACATCATTCCTACATTCTGTCTTCACATGGCGTCCTCCTTGTGAAGGTGTCTCTGTGTCTTCTTATAAGACCACCAGTCATATTGGATTAGGAGCAAACCCTACTATGACCTTACCTACACTTAATTAATTATATATGCAGTGACCTTATTTCCAAATAAGGTCACCTTCTCAAGTACTGGGGGTTAAAACTTCAATATACCTTTGGAGAGACACAATTCAACCAATAATATGCCTCAAGGAATGAAGAGAAACATGAGGAGCTGCAGCCTTTCTGTTGGCCATTATGAAATCATGGATGGTGTTCTGTGACTTGGAAAGGCAGAAAAGCTATGCTTTGTTAATATTCTATCAAATAAGAATAACACACTTTCTACAATTGATTTTACAATTCAAACTTGCCTAAAATACAAAATATAATAAAATAAAACACCACATAAAATAACGGGGTAGCTAGAAGAGTGAGCAGCAGGAGAGGGAGAGATAATTTACATTAAAAAACACTGACAGAAACTTCTAGAAAAATTCCCAGCTTTCAACTGGAAATTGCAGGCAGGAGTCCACATGACTTTTTGAAATTAATATGCATCTTTAAAGAGAGGGAACTCATTGTCCCATACTTTTACTTTATTTTTTTAAAGATTTTATTTATTTATTTTTAGAGAGGGAAGGGAGGGGGGGAGGGAGAGAAAGAGAGAGAGAGAGAGAGAGAGAGAGAGAAACATCAGTGTGCGGTTGCTGGGGTACATGGCCTGCAACCCAGGCATGTGCCCTGACTGGGAATTGAACCTGCAATGCCTGGTTCGCAGCCCGCGCTCAATCCACTGAGCTACACCAGCCAGGGCGTCACCCATACTTTTTTAATACTGAAAATCACTGGCTAATGTAAACTCTAAAAGAACATATAAACAGTGACAGAGTAATGGTAATTAAATTTTTCATTAAAGACCTCCAAATAGAAAAAAGTCAATGTACCAAGCAAAAGTTATTAGTAAAAACTATCCTGGTTTATTTGCCAAGTCAATTAACCACCCCCTCCCTGTCCAACATATGTTATCAATAAGAGCCAGGCAGAGTTTAGGCTTACATTACAATAACATTCCTTATAAAGATGTCACAAGAGGTGGCATCAAGATCTCTTTCCAAAGACTGAGTGGCTGGAAAATACAGCTAATTAACAATCATTAAATGTAGATTGTACAGTTTCTTTTTAAGAAATAAGGAGCACTCCATTAAAGACTGATTGCATTTCCTGAAAGAATATATAATTGCAAAAAGCCCACCCATACTGCCCAGTTTTCAGAGGAAGTTAATCTGGCCTCTTTCAGCAGATTGTTTTTTCCTTCCACCCAACATACAAGGTTGTAATTTAGTCTCATCTGGGTGAAACTAAAAGCAATTCCAATTACAAGGAACAGGATTTGCACACATAACGGCCTGCCCAGATTGCTACAAATTCACCTTCTAATTTGCAGTGTTGCCTCCAGATGCTGAGGATTCTGCCCACATATGGTGACTGCCTGGAAGCCTACGCCCAGTGCACCAGGTGTGAGGTACTGGAGCTCACAGTCAGGGAGGCTGAGCAGATGATTTACAGCTGATGTCTAACAGCTCCATAGAGAATTGCCAAGCACTGTACTAAATAGCACCAATCAGGCAAATCCAGTTATGGTTAACAGACTTGGCATTAACAACAGAAATAAAATATGCTAATCAGTTGTTCTAACTCCAGGAAAACAAGTCATCAGGGAAGAAGGATGGGGAAGAATCCACATCTTTAAGGCTTTGCAGAGGTTTTTGGTTAAATCTCTACATTTACCTGTATGACTTCACTAATACTCCTATCGACTTACAACATAGTAATTGAAACCTTCAATTCCTTTCTATGCTTCCCTGAGTTAACTATAGCATTTAAATATATATATCATGTCTACCTTATTTTTAGATATTCTCTGTAGGATGCAGTTATGTACAACAGAGCTGGTGGAGGGCAAGCTAGATTCAAATCCTGCTGCTGCTGTTAAACAGCTGTGTGACCTTGGTCATCTTAAATTCTCTAGGGCCCCATTCCTTCACCTATTAAATAGGCCTGTAACAACACTTAATTTTTAGAATTGTTGGAAGAATTAAATGAGCTAATATAAGCAAAAATCTTAGAACAGTACCTGGCACATAGTTGGTGCTCAATAAATGTTAGCTACTGTAATTCAATAAACTCTCTGTTGCCCTTTCACGTAATTACATTTTAATAAATATAACATTTAAAAATTTGAGTAATCATACCAGACACTTTGATGGCTTTTAATGAGGGTTAGGAATTTGAAATACTCAGAAATAAGATATTTTTCAGGGAGGTGTTAAAGGGTTGTTTTGGGGATTGTTTAATTTTGAGTTGTAACTATATAGTTACAAATCTATACATCATGAAAAAAAGTATTTGATTACACTTAGCTTATTTACAAGAGACTTTCTTTTCCGACCTGCACCAACACTGTCATTAGTGCATGCCTTACTATACATCCTATTTCATCACCTTGTTTATCCATTGCTTTAATAAACAAAACACAAAGGTACTCCAACAATGTAGCAATGGTTCTCCAACAGCTTTTATTCTTTGTTATAGAACATGTTAATGAAGTAATGCAAATTTTATTTGTTAATTAACCAATCCAACTGGACTGAGAAATAAATAGTAGCCCTATAAAGAAAAAGAATACTTGTGCATTTTGTCACCCATTATAAAGATGTGAGCCGAGGCTCACCTACAGGACACAGAAAATAAAGAGTGGCAATAAAAATCCTTAATTTATATTTTCAAGTCTTTATAACTGAGGGCCAGTCACTGGAGAATGTAGCAATTACTTGATCCTTTAGCTTTAAAACTGGAGGGGTGAAAAAAAAAAGGTCAGGTGAATGGGTTGAAAGAAGCAGATTACAGAAATTGTCAGGTTGGCTTTAATGAAAAAACAAAGCTTGTTTTGTGTACTTTTTGAATGTGTAGGTAACTCTGACATTAACAGTATTCAAAACAAATGCCTACTTCAATCTCACCGTAACAGTGCTCTGCATAGTTGCTATCTTTAAAAATTCCATATTTAGTCTTACAAGTACTAGAGTAAATATAATGTAAGTATAATATTAATTGAATTTCTATTGGGTTGGCCAAAAAGTTTGTTCAGTTTTTTCCATAAGATGGCTCTAGTAGAACTTAGTTGTTTTTAACTTATTCAAAACAATTTTGTTAGATTGTAGTGTAACAACTGTCATATCAGTGTATATTTTTTAAAAAACCTATAAAAATTGGTGAATTTTTGTGTAACCATTTTAATACTGAAGGTGTAAGAAAATTCACAATGTTTTCAGCATATTATGCTTTATTATTTCAAAAAAGGTAAAAACACAACTGAAATGATAAAAAAGATTTGTGCAGTCTATGGAGAAGGTGCTATGACTGATCAAATGTGTCAAAAGTGGTTTGTAAAGTTTTGTGCTGGAGATTTCTCACTGGAAGATGCTCCAAAGCCCGGTGGACCAGTGAAAGTTGACAGCAATCAAACTGAGACATCAATTGAGAACAATCAATGTTATACCACACAGGAGATAGCCAACATACTAAAAATATCCAAATCAATAAAGTTACTGGTGAAAATGAAAAATGTGTCTTTTATTTTATAGAAAAAAACATACAGACTTCTTGGCCAACCCAATAACAACAAGACACACAAAGGATGCAAGTCCATGTGATTCCCTGGTGAAATAACAATTGCTCTTGAACTTTTTCTCACAAAACCTAGAGCTCTAAGCTTGATTTTGTTTTTGTGACAAATCTTTAGCAAGTTTCCAAAAATCTGAAGAAATGGAGCACAGGGGTTTCAGAATTTGTTTGACTTGCCCTCAGCTCACCAAGACAGGATTACACAGGGAAGAGAAAATATCCAGTGCAAGACACTGAAACAACTTCCAATTTTCTTTCAAACGTGCACAATGGCAACAATTAACATTCTTCAAATCCCCAAGAACAAAATGTCAAAGCAATGTAAGTAAACCAGAGAGCTACATCCTTTAAAGACATTAGTGCAATTACTTGTTTTATTGGCTTTAAACATACAAGCCAAACCACGATAAATGGAATGGGGCATATGTTGTTCCTTATATCATTAGTATAAATCAACATTTTTAATATTGTCCCAGATGCTTCTGTCAATAGCAGAAGGTAATTAATGATGAAAGACTAAAAACCCCAACTCTGAATAAGTTTATTCTCAACCCTCAAAACACTTAATATTCATCATATTATGAAATCTGTGAGGCAAATACATTAATACTTCTTGACTATATTCCCTAAGGAATCAAATTTTAAGTTTTTATTTTAATTATAATGTGTAGCAAGCCAATTACATGGAGTAAGTCAGTGAACTGGATCACACTGCTTTATGGGTCTTCTGGTAGTGCTGAGCACTGAATGTTTAGATGCAGAAAATCATGTAATGAGGAAGAACTTGTTGAAGGACTCCCTCAAGTGAGAATGAAATCTCATTAGCCTAGAAATAATAACAGTAAGAGCTACCATTTATTGATGTTTACTATATAACCTGCACTCTTTTTTTCCCCAATAAATCCACACTAGAGACGTATGAAATAGCAGCAGTAGTATGGTGGGGCTAGCTTATACTGGTTAGAGAATGCTTATTTTACACATCTCTTCCCAACTTTTCCCAATTCAGTGACATCATATTAGTAGCTTGAAATTGGCCATGACATGCACATAAATGACATGCATATAAATTAGTACACACTACAAATCAGGGCTTGTCCCCACCTGAGAGCTGGTTCTTAAACATTTACCAGCATACCACTGAAAATAGGTACAATTATTTGCACAATATAGAGGAGGCAACTGATACTTAGCAAGATTAAGTGATTTCATCAAGGTCATAAAATTCAAGCTTGAGATTTGTCTCAATCAATCCAAAGGAGAAAGACAAAATGGAGAAGGATAAAGATAAAAAAAAGATTGGCTCTGAGTTGAGGACTGTTGAAACTGGATAATAGATGCATGGAGTTCATTGAGCTATCATGTCTAGTTTTACGTGGTTAAAATTCCATAAGTAATTTAAACACACATACATATGTATCCACAGACACAACATTGACACTTGGATAAAAAAATCAATCCAATATAATAAAGACCCACTGAATCAGGAGTCGAAAATGTAGGGATCAGTAAATTTTCCTGATGCTAAAAGAGGATAACCACTGCTCTACACAACTATTCTTTATAGGTTAAAAAAACCTACCAAAAATAACCCCTAAAGCAACCAAAATGGTCATTAATAAAGAATGATAAATAAATATAGGATGCATAATAAAGTACTATGCAGTTGTAAAAATATAATGAGAAATATGTTTACATATTACTATTGATTGGTTTCCTAGAAATGTTAAAATTTTCAAAAAACACAACAGAGATATATAAACTATATAGGTTAGTGCTATTCATCATATATATATATATATATATCTTCTATGAAAGGTTATTGCTATTTATATTTATATCTGTTATTAAGATATATAAATATAAAGATGTAAATATAGATATATGCAAATATAAATACATTTGCTTATATTATAAAACAATGGAAAGATAAACCATAATTTTTTAAATCCTCACCTGATGATATGTTTACTGATTTTCGAGAGAGAAGAAGGGAGAGAATAAAGTTGATGTGAGAGAGAAATACTGATAGGTT
Source organism: Tonatia bakeri (assembly GCA_004024845.1). Lineage (NCBI taxonomy): Eukaryota > Metazoa > Chordata > Mammalia > Chiroptera > Phyllostomidae > Tonatia > Tonatia bakeri. The sequence continues at coordinate 104,015 of PVIA01005586.1, forward strand.
GCCTCCCATATGTGCTCCTACCAGGGATTGAACACACTACTAAGTACTGTATGCCCTGACGGAGAACTGAAACAGCAATCTTAGTGCACAGAGATGATGCTTTAACCAACTGAGTCACCTGCCCGGACTAAACCATAAATTTGTAAATGGTTATGTGGAGGGAGTGGTATGAAATAGGGTAGAGATATAAGGAGAGAAAATAGATCTCTTAGAATCAATATTGTTTTGTGAATTTTATAGAGACTCTGCAACTATTATATTATTTACCTAATTCTGAAAGATAATTAAATGAAAAACAGTCCCTAATAATTGGAAGTAAAATTAAGCAAGTTAACTCAATTGTATATCTATGTGGTGTTACAATTACAGAGAAGAATTCTTCTACATTAATCCAAATACAGTATTTTGATTCTACATCTTAGTGATTTAAAAGGTTTAAATCAACAATAATGGAGTCATTTACACCACAAAAATTGGCAAGCACTACAAATCAGGATACCCACCCATCCCCACTACAGAGAACAGTTACTACTAATATTGAATTAAAGCACAGAACTGAAATAAGTAAAGAAGTTGCAAGCCTAAATATTTAAATGGAAGTATCAGTAACAATTTATGATATATTTTATCTTACACAAACACATACCTACACTTAATCTTAGCCAAAAAGCCAAGAAGTACACCACATACAGTCCTGAGCTCTGTTTACTGAAAAGGCCTAGAAACAATAATCAACCCCAAAGCAACATCCAAATAGTATTGCCAAACAGCATTTTCAATGAAAAGAAAACAGAGTTTCTAGAGAACAAAGGTCTAGATGAGCCTGGAACATTTTGTCATACCAGAAATCAAGCAACCTACCGAGGACGCACAGGTCAACTCAAATAGGCTTTCACTCACCAAAATTGAGACAATTTGAGCATCAGTTAAAATAATAACCTCAATTGATTGAAACACAGTAAGTAGACTTAAATCATGTTTAAAATAATACTTTAAAAACATACAAAAATAAATTGGACATTACTGGAAACTACATGAAACTCACTCATTCCTGAAAACTGGAAATAATATTGCTTTTCATATTGTCAGTTCTACCTTAGAGTAACCAAATGGCTGCTGGGGGGTCAATGTTTAGAAAATTACTCTAATTAACAAATTATAAAGGAATAAAAGAAAAAAATAATTTTATAACCCATAATGAATGAATGGATCTAGGCAATAATCATTATGTCTGCTAATATTACAAAGAGAGAGAAGCAAACATTACATACTTCCTGATGGAAATTCCCAATACCACTTATGAAGATGTTTTGCCAAACAATGTCAATGCCATTCAAGCTTCCAGATCTAACAAAAAATACAGGGGTTAGAGGACCACAACAACTGAAAGAAAACCACAAGGATACACTTAGCAAACTCCAAGACAAAAATATGGTTTCTTCAACAACAACAACAAAGCAAGAGGAAACAAAATATGAAGGAATAATCTGTAATTAAAAAGAAATTTGAGACATCATCTGTATGTTGTATTGTGTGCTCACCACCCCATGTCAAATTTCCTTTCATTACCAGTTATTCCCCCTTTACCCTCTTCTATCTCCCCCTTCCTCTGGTAATCACCATTCTATTGTCTGTGTTTATGAGGGTTTTTTTTTTTTTTGCTTAATTCCTTCACCTTTTTCACCCACGTCTGCAACATCCTTCCCCTCTGACAGCTATCAGTTGTTTCTCTATCTCTGAGTCTGTTTCTACTTTGTTTGTTAGCTCATTCTGTTCATTATAATCCACATATGAGTGAAATCATATAGTATTTGTCTTTCTCTGACTGGCTTATTTCACTTAGCATAATATCCTCCAGGTCCATCCATGCTGTGCAAAGGGTAAGATTTTCTTCTTTTTTATGGCTGAATAATAGTCCATTGTGTAAATGTACCATACCTTTTTTATCCACTTATCTACTGATGGGCACATGGGTTGCTCCCAAATTCTTAGCTATTAGAAATAATGATGCAGGAAACACAGGGATGCATATATTCTTTTGAATTAGTGTTTCAGGTTGCTTCAGATATATTCCAAGAAGTGGAATTGCTGTCTCATAAGGCAGTTACAGTTCTGATTTTTTGAGGTATCTCCATACTGCTTTCCACAGTGGCTGCTATTAGGTTGGGTGGGGTGAGACAAAAGTTTCAATTATAGTGTTTGGACTACAAAGATGGCACCTGGACTACAAACCAAGATGGTGGTTGAACTCTGACCCAGAAGAGGTGCTAATGTCAGACAAGGAACCACCAATGATATGTGGCTTCTTTGTTCACCAAGAACCAATCCTTGGCTCCAGCAGGAAGTCAAACCATATAAAACCCCCCCTCTCTGTCTTCCCCCTGTGCAGAACTTTCTCAGCTCTGCCCCTGTCCCTCAGTAATGGTGGAGAAGGTTTCGCCCAGGAGCACAAACCCCAAAATAAAGCTCCTCTGCCTATTTTTGTGGCTAATTGGCACTCATTCCTCAACAGGGTCTAAGAAAACCTCACAGCTGCACCAGTCTGCATTCCCACCAAGTGCACACAAGTGTTCCCTTTTCTCCAAATCCTTGCCAACACTTGTTATTTGTTGATTTATTGATGATAGCCATTCTGACAGGTGTGAAGTGATATCTCATTGCACTTTTATCTTGCATTTCTCTGAGGATTAGTGATGCTGAACATCTCTTCATATGTCTATAGGTTCAATACACAGATGATGTATTACAGAATTGTATGCCTGAAATCTATATATTCTTATTAACCAATGTCACCTGAATAAATTCAATAAAAAAGTAAACAAAAAAGAGATCTAAATAAACACAGCTACAAAGATGATATATAGAGGGCAAATAAATGTATTGAGACCACTCAATATCATTTGTCATTTGGGTTTTTCAAATTACAATGAGATATTAGAGATACTGATTATTAACAATGCATATATTTTATTTGGATTCTGGTACAAAAATATTGCAAATACACACTGAAATATTTACAAATGGTTTGCTATGATGTCTGGAATTTGCTTCAAAATAATCAAGGGCAAAGGTGGAGAGCAGGTATATGAAAGAAGAGTAGACAAGAATCTGATCATTGTCAGAGCTGAGAGAGGGGCACATGGTGGTTCATTAGAGCATTTTCCATATTTTTTATAGTAAAGAATTTTTTAAGATAAAAATCTGTATTTCAGCCAGGGACTAATGAAAATATGTAAGAAAAGAGAAGTATTATTATATTCATTAAAGAACAAGTACTGGGTTAAATTTAACATATTTCTGAGTTAGCAGGCACAACAACTGAAAGAAAAACCTAAGAGCACTAATTATAGGCATACAAAGAATTCTAAAATCTTGCTCATATTACTCTTTTTCAAGAGTTTTGAGATATAATTTACATCCATAAAATTCACCTATGTTAAATGCAAAATTCAGTAATTCTTAATATTTTACAGAGTGGTGCAACCATCACCAAAACCCAATTTTAAAATATATCCATCTCCCCCAAAAGTTCTCATGTCCATCTTTTTTCTGATTTCTATACAGGTTCCTTTCAAAGGTGAAAATGCCGAAAGAACCAACACTGGGCCATCTTCTGTTATTTATATCTACATTTTTCTAGTCAAAACAGCCCATGGGTTCATTTCTAGAACAGAGTTAAGCTCTATTTTAGGAACTGTTTTGGCAAAGCCCCAGTATCTCACAATAGCAATTAAAATTCTTAGGAATTCCTAAAAATTTTAATTCTGGGATTCTTAAATATTTCCTGGAAAATGCACCAATCATAATTCTAAAACAAACAAAAACATCATAACATGCCCATATAAAAACACTAAAATGTAGTAGTTATTATTTTAATTATTATTGAAATGATAAATGATTTATTGACTCTTCACCAATACCCTTAAAATAACCAAAGGCATGTCATTGATGTGAAAATTTTGTAACACCCTAGGGTTAATTTTACCATGTGTTTAGCATTGTGAAAAGTAGTATCGATAATATAGACATAAAATGCCAAGCTCCAGTTAACAAAGATCTTATATCTTAAATGAGGATATGAACGAACATTAAAGTACCAAACAGGAGATGAGGGTTAAGTTATAAATGCTCGAGTGACGTCAGAGTAGAAGGTATTCTCTTCTTTTGCATAAAGGGAGGAAGGACTGCTTAAAAAATACTTTTTCCTTATGTACACCTTTGACTGAAGGTGCTTTAAAATTTTTAGAAGCTGGTGTTAGAACATGCTTTCAGCTTTCTGGAGACTCTTTTATCTCAAGCAACCATATATATTATCCAAGTTAAAAAAACAACTGTCCCAAATCCTTAGCACACACTTGGGGTTCATCTTTAGGAAAGAATACAGGGAACTACAAATGAGTAACACTGTTAGCAGCCCAGGAGGGGAAAGGGAAGAAATAGGACTTAAACCTGGAGGTTGGCAGAACCCAGGCCATGAATTATAATATTTGCAAATAGGTATGTTTTAGTTGTCTTGGTGAAAGATATTTTTTAGTAAGTGGCACTCTGCCTGACTGAATTTTAGATAACATATGGTTTCTGTGGTAAGACTGGTCATAAACAGTTATAGAAACTCCTGCTCACTAATAAGACAACCTGTTTATGTTCCACAGCAAAAAAAAAAAAAAAAGTTTTAGATACAGAGAGTGATCAACAGTGTCAAATACTGACAAGAGACCTGGAAAGATGAGATTAAAAATAGGTCATTGGATTTGACTAAGAGAATGTCAATGTTGACTTTTATGAAAGTAAAATCAATAGTATTAGGGACAAAAGAAAGCTCTACAATAAAGTATTGAGTGGTGAGAGGTGAAGAAATGAAGTTAGTAAGTATAGTGCTTTTATATGAAGTTTGGCAAAGAAGGAAAGTTGAGAGGTATGATAATACTTTGAAGGGGAAGTAAGATCAAGTACAGGGTTTATGTTTTGGGTTTAGTCTTTTGAGCATGTTTTAAGCTGTAAAAAAGGCAGAGAGAGACTGAAAATAGAAAGATGGAAGTATGCTAAATAGGTTCTCTTAGGGCTCTTTCACAAAGAGTCGCAGGAAAAGGATATTGGGGACCCACACAAGGGAGGATGGGGTGTAGTGGTGAGATTTATTGGACTAAAAACAAAGGTGCCGGGTGTCTCATCCACACCAGATGACTTAGCTACTGTTATGGAAGAAGTCCAACCTTGTCTTCACCAAGCCCAGAAGAAGGGCCAAGGTCTAAAGGTGTGCTATTACCCGACATTGACAGGGAATCCGAAACGTAGTTCAGTTTAGTCCATGCCAAAGCTTAGTCCTCCCCAGTCTCCGACCCAGTCCTGCTTTGTCCCCTGCTGTGCCTGGAGCTGCACTGCCACACTGCTGCACCCAAACCAGCCCTGGGAGCCTACCTGAACTTGGGTCCTCACAGCTGCAGTGAAGACAGAATACACAAATGAATGAATGTGTGCTACTGAGATGGGCCTTTGCTAATCCTTGATTAGGTTACCTTAGGTTTGGGAAGAGATAACCTTTCTTCCAAACTAACCAATCTGTTTTCCTGGCATTTCAAGGACTTGTGTTGGGTCCTCCCCCAACAAAATCCCTTTCCTAGGTCTTCCAGGGTTTCATTCCCTCATCTAATCTGACGTTCTTCCCAGGCTAGAGACCTCCCCTTTATGGTCACTATCTTGGCTTCTACTGCGAATGTGCCAAACAGAGAAATTTTCCCGTTATTGTTTATTCTCTCTCCGTAGTCCAGGCAAGTGGACCCATTGCACACTGAGGAGAATGGAAAGTCCTTTCTCCCTACACAGGAGGGAGAGAGAGGTGTTAATTCCTTTGGTAGGAATTTGGTAGGAATTCAGACACCCCTGGGGTGTCTGAAGCTGTAACTTCCCAACTTAAGGCTGATTAAATGTAACTTCCAGTCCAATCAGGGCCAGCCAGTCTAGCTCCCTTGTCTTTAGTTAATTCCTAGTTGCCTATGCTAACAGTGGTATTAATTACAATGGTGGTGGCAGGGTGGGTAGGGATTTCCTCAAACATCCAAGCAATTCTTCAGACTCCAGATGAGATCATTTAACTCATTTCCCACAGATTAAGGGTTCATTCCTACAAGACTGCTCTCCTACCCCCACTTCAGCTATCAGTCACAGACCAGGTTATGAGCTTCTGAGAGACCAGCTATAGATTGGAGGTTCAATGGCCCCCTATCCTTGGACTTTACTACTAGACACTAGTCTCAAGTCTAGGTTGTTACCTGTACTTCTGACCAACTATAAATCAGAGGTTTCTTTCACCCACTCCAAGGGGTTCATTAATTTGGTAGAGCAGCTCACAGAACTCAGAGAAACATATTACTTACTAGATCACACATTCATTGTAAAAGGATAATACTCAGAAACAGCCACACTGAAGAGATGTAGTGAGCAAGGTTTGGGGAAAGGTCACAGAGCTTCCATGCTCTCTGACATGTTCACCAACACAAAAGCCCGCTGAACACTTTTGGGTTTGTACGGAAGTTTCATTGTATAGTCATAATTGATGGAATTATTGGTAATTGGTGATTGAGTCAACCTCCAGCCCCTCCTCCCTTCCAGGCAGTAGGTAAGGGGAGAAGGATACTGACAGTTCCAACCCTCTAAACATGTGGTTGGTTCCCCTGGTAACAAATCCCCACCCTTACTACCTAACAGCTTTCTAAAGTCATTCATTAACATAACAAAAGACACCTTTATAGTTCTTACCACAGGAAATCTCAATGATTTTAGGAGCTTTGTGCCAAAAACTAGGTCAAAGACCAAATATATATTTCCTATTATATATCACAATATCGCATACGTAAAAATAAAGTCTGGCTTTGACAGTGAGGGACTCAAGAATTAATTCAGTGGCTGTCCATCATGTACAGCTTACTGTGGTCATAATTTTAACTGTCTTTGACGAGGCCTAGATGTACAGAATCAAGGAAGCAGAGTGGAATAAAACAAGTACAGATTTTCTCACTAAAGAAGGAAACACTGATTTTTCAGTCAGTACAGAATGGCTGATCCTTTGGTATAAGTATCTGAAAGTGCTTGGCTGTCAGTGAATTTGAAATACTGCAGTGCTGTCTGAGAATTTGTATGTGATTGGGTTAATATATAGTTCAGAAGGATAAAAGGCAGTGTTAACTGAAAATTAATTTCTAATTATAGTATTAGCCATCCTATTGGGGTACTGGTCTCCTCTACTTATGCCTTTATCTATTCATCTATTTATCTATGTATCAATGTCATGTCTCAGCCTTTTTCTCTCCAGCTTGTCTACCCCCAACTCCTACCCTGTCTCTCGGTCTTTCTGTCCCTTTCACTTCCATGCCTCTTTCTCTCATTTTTCCCCATTTTTCCTTTAGCATTTCCACCTTTCTGGTTTTCTAACTTACAGCTCCTATTTTTAAAGCATGATACATGATACATCCTCACTACATTTCTACTGAAATAAAGAACTTAAATTATACTCTGTGAACTCTTTATCTAAAGTCAAACATGTTATAACTCCTAGACAATGGTCCTGGAATGAAGGAATATGACTGAAAGGCAGAAAGGTCAGGAGTTAAAATATAAAGTTAAGAAACAGAAATCTAAGCCCTGAGCAGCCACGGGCATCCATGATGCTATCTTCCAGCAGATAGGAGACAAGGAACAAATCTAAAGGATGGTAAAAACCTGTAATCTGATCCAAAACAAGCACAAAATAAGAGAACAACCATGGCTCTTCCCCCTGATTGAGTAATGTAAGGATTTACTTTGGGAGAGCCACATACTTAAGAGTAAACATCTAATCAAGCTCATATCAATACTTACCGAGGGTGAGGATGACTAACAGGCTAAGCAGCTAGAGACCTGAAACAGTCTGAACACAAAGTTGGTAAAGGAAGAAAAGCTTTAAGAACTCAGTAATCTACTACTCCAATAATAATGCCCAGCAGGAAATAGCCACAACCAAACCAAAGGAAAATAAAAAAGATGGCTCAAACAGATTTGAAAACCCCAGAACCAATTTTTTTAAGTGACCAAGAGATAACCGAACTATCAGATGCACAATTCAAAGCACTGGTGATCAGGAAGCTCACAGAATTGGTTGACTTTGGACATAAATTAGATGAACAAATGCAGGCTACCATAAGAGAAATGAAGGAAAACTCACAGGTAAACAATAGTGAGGGAAAGAAAACTGGGACTCAAATCAATGGAGTGGACCAGAAGGAAGAAAGGAACAACCAAACAGAAAAGAATGAAGAAACAAGAATTCAAAAAAATGAGGAGAGGCTTAGGAACCTCCAGGACACCTTTAAATGTTCCAACATCCGAATTATAGGGGTACCAGAAGGAGAAGAGGAAAAGCAACAAGTGGAACAGTTATTTGAACAAATAATAAAGGAGAACTTCCCCAATCTGGCAAGGGAAATAGACTTCCAGGAAGTCCAGGAAACTCAGAGAGTCCCAAAGAGTTTGGACCCAAGGAGGAATAC
>PVIA01005587.1:0-112531 GCA_004024845.1 Tonatia bakeri
GAAAAGAAAAGAAAAGAAAAGAAAAGAAAAGAAAAGAAAAGAAAAGAAAAGAAAAGAAAAGAAAAGACAAAAGAAAAGAAAAGAAAAAAGAAAAAAAAAAGGAAAGGGACTAGAGGGTCAAGCCTCACTCTGTCGCTTGGCCCTGCTTCTCTGGACTCTGAGGGATGGTGGCACCCTGTGCAGGGCCCAGGTGCTCCCTTTGGGCCTAGCAGAGCCCCCTTCACACAGCTCCCTGACTTGCAAGATTGGACTGTGCACCCACTTCTTCCACACCTGTCGTTCCCGCCCACACTCTGAGGTTCCCTGCAGACTTTTGCTGCAGGAGCTTCTACCTGAGCAACTAAGTCCATCTGGAAAGAAGTCCCCAGGGCTGGCCCATCATAGGGAGCCCACAAAGAGGGTCAGAGTAGAAACATGGTAACTAAATAGCTTCTGACACAGGAGCTTATGCTAGTTCCAGTCACCATGGGTTCTAGCTGCTGTTCTCTCTTTTCCCCCAACTCCCTCCAACTCATCCTTCATCCTGCTGCCAGAGGACTCAGTCTAGAACTCACATCCAGGTGCTCAAAACCCTTCAATAATTTCCGTACCTTTAGGATAAACTCCAAATCTATGAGCAGGGGACGTGAGGTTGGCCTCTCCTCACCGTTTACCCTCAGCTCCCCCATCCTGGTGGTAGTGAGGGTTCGCCCACCTCCAAGGAGTCACACTTGCCCTTTGGTCTTCGCACAGGCCCTTCCCTTCTCTAGCACACTCTCCACTATCCCCAGGCCTGCCACACTTGCCTCTCCTGCTCACCTGGTCAACACAAGCTCCTTCTTCAGATTTCAATTGAAACTGCTGGCCTGGGGACGCCCCCCTCCTGACACAAGGCAGGTCCCCAGGTGCTCTTGCAGCACCCCCCACGCACTCAGGACGGGGATCTAATTTCTGCACTCTCCCGAAGGCGATGCTTTCACCGAGCTTAGACTTGCCTCCGCCGCACTTCAGCAGTCTATGTACATCCCCGGGGCCCAGTCGTGGACCCGCGCTGAGCACTGACGCACAAACGCATTCACACTCCCAGACCCACGGCTGCAAGGCTACCTGACGGGTTCTCTGCAGGACACAGGATGAATGGTCAAAAAGACTTGAAGAACAGAAATATTTGTAAAACACGGCACAGAGCCTCGCAGGGCATGCAGCAAGCCTGGCACAGCCTCTGGGGAACACGCAGCTCAGGGGGCACTTCCACACTGAGGCACGGGGCTGCGGGGGGCGGGAGGGGAGAGACCCTGGATCAGGACCCCTGAAGGCAGGTCTGTGCGGGGGCAGGTGTCTGAGCAGAAGCACCTCGAACTTAAGCCTGTGGTTCGGGAGGGCGTCAGGGAATGAATACCTCACTGTGCCTCCTGCCCACTCCTATCGGTATCTTCCAGGGCCGAACCAATCCAGGGCCCAGGGCAAGGAAGCGCGGTGCCACGGTCCCAGGGTGCAGGGATGGGCAGAGAACAGTGGAGAGTGGATCTGAAGGTGGACCAGCACCGGCAGGTCTCGGTGCTGGATTCTTCACACCCCCGCCCACTGTGCCTGGCACGTCCATACTGGAAAGTGGGTCCACTGAACCGAATGAAGGGAAACAGGGTTGAGCTGAATTGCTTTGACTGAACGGAGCCGACCAGACCGCTGCATCATTTCCAAGCCAGGAGTCGACGCAACTTCACGTTAGAAGCCTGGATATCACACCCTGCATCCGACACGCTCACGCTCGGCCTCCTGGTGCAGCAGGGTCTGGAATGAGAAACAGCGCGAGTTCTGAGCAGGGCCAATGACCCCCGCAGCCCACTCTTACACGACGTTTTATAGGACTTGATGTTTTATTTTTAATTACAGGGTCTCCCTCCCCGCTAAGTTTGTGAGGCCTAATCATTTGGGCAAAGAAATATTGTTTCTATTTGGGGTTTTAATCCCTAAGAGGTAGTAAACTGTTAAAGGTTTATATGCACGTATTTTTTAAAGAAAGAAAAGTGCCACTTTTACGCGGGCTTTCCAACATCTTGCCGCAGCACCCCGCAGGCCCCCAGGTGCTGGTGCTGGCCGGTGCACAGCCGCACTTGGTGAAGGGGCAGCTGGGCGTTTACCCAGCGCCACTCTCGGAGCGCAGAGCCTCCGCAGCTGCGGCTCACCCTGAGGCAGATGGCGTGCCAAGCACAGGTCGCTGGCATCCCATTAGCAGGGCAGTTAACAGAGTCCCACAGTTAGGAGACCCACTCAGGCCAAGTCAGGCTGACTTCAAAACAGCCTATCCAGAAAATCACTGCTTTTAGTGGGAAAAAAAACTGCCCAACTTTTTATTTCAAGGAACAGCCAAATGATTGGAGTGTCCCCTGCTTAACCAGTCATGTTATCGTAGCCTGGGCCCACTTTTGGGAGAAATGTCATTGGAACCCAGGACTTACACGCAGACACAATGCAGTTAGGCCTGAGGACTCTTTATGACTCCAGGATTGGAAACAGAACCAAAATTAGGAGACCTTCTCCTTGTCACGCTTCTGGTATAACAATAAAAATTATAAAAAGGACTCACTCACAGTTAACATAATCTGTGTGATTAAATCATGTGATAATGGGATTATAGTGACTATACAGAGGCTGGAATAACATCCATCTTGATGTCAGCTTGTGCTGATAGGATGAAAACACACACACACACACACACACACAAAACTAGGGTTTTACATAGTCAACTAAAAAATAGCAGAGTGATTGGACCAGCTGTGTAATAGAAAAACCAAAAATTACACCATTCATTAAAAGCTACCTAGTCTGTTCATTCCAACAGACAAGGAATTTTAAATTGGGTCCAAACAGCATAACGTGAGCTGAAAAACTGAGCATGACAGGGAGAACCTTTAAGCCAAAAGTGTAGATTTCACATTAATCACAGCTATTGGAAACTTATTGACCCCCTGGGAAGTCCTAAAACAGATACAAAAAACAGAAGAACAAAGGCAAGAGAGAAGTACTAATGTGAAAGCTTGTGTTGTGGAGTGAAGACCCACAGGGCGTCTGTGATCACCCACCAGGAGGGTCGGATGAAAACAGCACCACACGTGGTACCTGGTTCCCTCCCTCTTCCCCCTCCTTTCTCCTTGGCCCAGCAACTGGAGAAGGAAGGGAACCATTAAGCAGCACAGCAGAGCGGAGGGTGCATCTGACAATTACATGACCGTGAACTACAGAGCAAAGCTGACCTTGACGAAAGGAAACAACTTTGATTAGGAGAAGAGGGTGAAGTTTTCACTTGGACCAGACTGCGCACCACCTGAAATGAGCCTGTTTCTTTGTGTGGAAAGTCACTTGGCAGCTGTGGGATTTTTCTAAGATCAAGGGACGGGGAAGAGAGGGCCAACAGATGAGAGAAGACAGCAGTAAGCAAAACACAGGATTATTGTCTCTTTGTACCCAATTACGTCAATCAAAAAATGGTTACACGTGGGACTAAGAGGTTACAATATCGACATCCAACAGTAGTCTTGATGGCCACCCACATGCCCAGCAGTAACTTACAGGGCTTCCTGTGCACGTTGGGCCCCTCCCAGGGGGAATGCCTTTCTCCAGGGCAAACGATTTCTCTAGGTGTTCCATCTGAGTCACATATACACTCATGCGCTGAAGGAGACCAAGCCGGGAATTAATGATCCTGCTGGGCCCATGGTGATCAAGTAGAGGGGGACAAATCACATTCCCCAAAAAGAAGGAGAAGAAAAACAAACAAGAGATGAACATTACAGTGTGTGTGTGGGGGGAGATGGGGGGAGGTGCACACACATCAGCTGAGCCTTGTTTTCTGGTCATGTCTCAGTCGTCGGGAATCATCTCTTTCTGCCTTTTTACGGAGTCTGCTTCTTAAACTCCTTCCCGAACATCCGGATTGACGAAGGGAGACAAAGAGCAGGCAGGGCATCTCTGAGACAGACAGGAAGTGGTGGTGGGGGGCGGGTGGCTTCAGGCCAGTGGGCCCAACTTCAGCCTCTGGGTCCTCCCGAAGGCTGTACCACTGGGGGCAAATCACTTGGTCACTCCAAGCCTTAACACTCCCAAACGTCTTGCGCATTCAACCTAATGGGAAAAAAAACAGTCAGCCAACAGCCCCATGAGAGACCTCAACAGAAATTTAGAAACCCCTACACTCCCAACTCTTTCAAATCTTACAAAATTAACCTAACAAGGGAAGGAAACAAGCAATGGCCACATGAGTGACCTCAAAGGGCACTTCATTAGACATCTGGGTTTTTTAGAGGTGTAAATATATATTATTGTGCATCCAGTGAATCTTAAAGCTAAACTCAAGGAAAATAAAACTCTCCTGCCTTTGTTAAACAAACCATAAAGATGTTCTGTAAAATAAACTGCTTGGGTGAAGTTATAAGTAGAAGGGAAAGAAAGAAGGGTAGAAAGATGGAAACTGAAAACAAGAATCCCAATAAAAAGAGGAAAAGGCGAGCACCAGTTAAATTAAAAAGACAAACCAAGAAAAATAAGACAAGTAGCAGAAACAAGCCTGGGATAGACAAGAAACTAACTTTTCTTGGATAGGAGTGCCATCTTGTGGCCAAAATGGGTAGTGCAGCTGAGCGCTTCTGCCGCTTCACCCCTTTTTTTCAACTAAACAGTAATTGCAAAGAGTAGTATCACTTTCTTAGTACTTTGGCAAAGCACCAAGCGAAATTAAATGGAGAGAAAGGGCCAAAGTAGGCATTGAAGTTTTTAATTCTTCTTAGGACAAGCAATGGCTCATAGAACATTCCAAACATGAAATATTTTTAAAAATGAGATACACATAAAAGACATTCATAACAAATCTAAAAATTAAAAAAAAATTGTAAGTAAAGTTGTCTTTAGTTTTCTGTATCTTCTGTTTTATTTACCTCAATCAATTAATTTCACCATGAACTTTTATTGAGCATATATTATGTGCCTGTTAAAAACAGAGGTCAGCCAAGTAAATTTGATGTCCTAATTGGCTTTATTAAGCGACTTATGAACCTGATTGGGCAGCATTCCATCCAGCAACTAGAAAAGCATTTTATAAGAATAAGGGGAGGGGGGCAAAGGAACTATTAACAAAAGAAAAGAAAGGATTATTTTTAGATGAAGACATCTTATTTGGGGGGAAGGAAAATGCAGCGTTTTGATCATATAGATTGCCTTTGCCTTCTACGGGACAGATTACATTATTGGTGCTTGACCAGAAAATTCCAGACTGGCTGATTAAGACTATTTTCTAGGAAGGGCTGAAACAACACTCAGGTTGGGAGTGAAATCCCAGCTTGGTGTCATGAGCTTCAGCGTCAGTCGCAGTGCTGAGGGCCTGTGTTTTCTCTGCACCTTGCCCCAGGCACCCCTGCGGGCACTGGGGGCGCCACAGTGAACGCCAAAGCCCTGTCCCTGGGGGCTTTGGTTCCAGTGGGAGATGGAGAACCAAGAAAAAGGCAAGTACATATAAAGTGCCAAGTAGTATGAGGTGCTATGATGCTAACTGAAGCAGGTTAGGGCAGACCGGAGGTGGGGTGAGAACGGGGTTGCTATCTTCTACGTGGCAGAAAAACTGAAACTTGATCAGAGACATGAAATGAGGGAGGGAGTCATGTAGCCACTGGGGGAAACAGAACTAACCGTGATTTATAGACAGAAATCCCAGGGCTCTGGGCCCAGTCACACCTGAGCTAGAATCCTGGCTCCACCACATACCAACTCTGTTGCTTAGCTTCTATTTCTTCATTTCCAGAACGGGAATGACACTGCTTGCTCAGCTTCACTGTTGTGGGGTAAAAGCTGTGAAAGTGAAATGCACATGAAGTGCTTTGCACAGGGCCAGGCACATGGCATGTGCACACTAAGCGTTAGCTAACACCTGTGTCAGCTTGGACCTCACGAATGCAGTGGTGCAGGTACTTGAGAACACCTTCCTGACTCTGACACCTTCATGGGACCTTTCAATAATAACAGCTTGTTTTTATGGAGTGCTCACTCTATTCACCTTACTTTGAATCTTCACAATATGTCAAAAAGGGGCAAAATAAAATAAAATGTCCATTTTGCAGATGAGAAAACTGAGTCTCAAAGAAGCTGAGTGGCCCGCCTATTCACACAGCCAGCATGCACCTGAATTCAGACCCAAGTGGCCTGACTACAGAGCCCCAGCTCTTAGCCACGACGGACAACCAGCCATCAACAAGCTGAGCGCACCATTCTGGTGTCTGCGGCCAGAACTGCGGTGTAGACTTCCCATTCCTTCCCACGCAGTGTGACCTGCGTCAGAATTACCTGATGCAATCGCTCTGTGATTCGAATTCGACAGTTACACCCACACAGCACCTAATGTACATCCAAAACATCTGTCTGTGGGAAATACGATTTCCTGTCACCTAGTCCAGTTGTCTTTCACATTAGTGGAAACAGACAGCAACCCTCTAGGGACTCGCAAAGTTAATTCGGTCTCTTGTCACCAGCCTCTTTTTAAAAAAGAGAGTAATGAAACGTAAAACACAGCATGCAGTCATACATAGTAAGAATAAGTTTGGTTTTTTTGATTCCCCACCCAAGGATGCTTCTTTCATTACTTTTAGAAAAAGAGGAAGAGAGGGGAAGAGCCATCAGTGTGAGAGAGAAACACGGATTGGCTGTCCCCAGTAGGCGCCCCAACCCAGGATCAAACCATAGCCTCGGTATGTGCCCTGACTGTGAACTGAACCCACACCTATAACCTTTCAGTCACAAGAAGATGCTCCAATAGACTGAGCCACCCCTGCACCGGCCAGGGCAGAAGTGTTTTTGAGTAAAGCTTTGTTTCAGGGGTGTATGTGTGTGTGTGTGTGTACACATGTAAGTACTCAGTACTCTCTGTACTGTGATGTAAATTTCATTTCTTATAGTGGGGCTCAAGCTAAACATCTCAGAGAACACTGACCTAGATGATACTCTGATCCCCTAAACAAAACACCCACTTACTGTATTTTTCCATGTATAATGCACACCTATGTTTCTGTGCACATTGTACACGGGATTATTATGCCCATTATTATACCCATGGCATGTAATCACTACACCCACATACAATGCACATCCTCGTTTTTCCCTCAAAAATTTGGGCAAAAAAGTGTGCATTATACACAGCAAATCATGGTATGCGTTTTGCTTCCCGCTGAAATCAGGTGTGTACGTCACATCGTAGGATAAATCACCAAAATGGAGCTTTCAGTCTTCCTTCAGACGCGTTCTCATGGACCAACCAAGTCTTCACCTACAAGTTGTCAGTGAATCTGGAACAAGAGAGCACTTTCTACTCTTTTAATGGTTATTACTCTCTTCAAAGGCCTGTTGAATTTTTTGTTTCTCTAACGAAGGAGACAATTCATTTTAGCATCACACAAAATTAAGTACTGCCTTATTTTTGCTAATTGTGAAATTTGTGTCACACACTGGAAAAAAAGTAAAACAATATACAGACCTTGAAGAGACGGGCTGGGTTTTCAGCCTGCAGGTGAGCTTACAGACCATGTGTTCAGCCGACCTCGGGCATTTTTCAAAGTTGGAAATGTCAGGCATTTATGTGGTTTATTTGTAAAGCACTAACAATAATTGGAACATTATGGTCTGATTATTTGCTAAAGTAATTTATTTAAGCAATTCAAGTAGTTGAAATTAAAGGGTGCAAAAATACCATGTGACACCAAATAAAATTTTATTACTGTTTTTGTACTTACATAAGTTAGAAACACCTATTAAAAATAAAAAATATATATAAATGGCTTCCTCTCTCATATCGAAAGTTTAATCTTAGCTTATAGTTTTAGAGACATGACATAGAACAAACAATGTTTCGATAACTAGAATTTTCTATACAAAATGTGATTTGGGGCCAAAAGTAATCGATGCTGAAACACATCTATTAGTTCTGGTCACAAGGACATCTAGGGCAAATAAACAAACCAAAAAACAAAAACAGAAAAACTTAAATGTGTCTGATATTGTAGTCCCCTGGTTGGCCTTCCTTGGTGTCCTTCAGTCAGTGTTAAAGAAACTTCCGGAACAAAAGAACAAAGAGGAGCAGAGCTTCTCCGCTCAGCCCTTCCACACCAGCACTGAGTTTGACCTCCGCCCTTGCACCCTCCCCGCAGCTCCTCCAGTGGGCGCCGCTCTGGGAGTGAAGCCACGAGGTTTCTGAGGCTCCCTGTCCGCCTGCCAGCCTGCGGTAGCCGAACCCAGTGCTTCCTTGTGCTGCCCCTGTCTCCGCAACGGTATCACACGGCATGAAAACGGATGTCCTAGAAAACGCTTACTACGTCCATGGCTCTCAGTTCCCTGACCGTCGCTGACTTCAAATACTCTGCCCTCCACCCCTAGGAAGCAGGCTCCCACTGTAGCACGGCCCCACCCCCACCTCCCGGCAGCTTCCGGAGGCAGGTGTGAGTTGTCAGTCTTTGCAGTGGACCCCAGACACGGCTTCAGAAGCCTCCTCAGCACCCCAAGCCAGGGGACCACTACGCGCTGAACTGAGCACCCAGGAAATCACATGCATTTGCCCTTCCTGCCATTAACCGTCGTAATGTCTCCAACTGCCATGTGGGGGTTCAAACTCTCTATCCCAGACTGTCCCTGGCACTTGAAAGGGGAACAAAAATCAATGTCGGACAATACATTTGGATTTAAGGTTTGGTGGAAGGGATGACAGCGTATTATAGAACAAGGGAACAAATAACTTTCCTGGCACAAAATAGTCATTATCATGTGACCAAACAATGGGAAAACTAGTTATTCTCCATTTGGAGTCTTTTGTCCCACTGACCAGCTGAAAAATTAAACCTTTGGTCAAACCAACAGATACAGCTTCGTAGATCTAAACAAAACCGACACCCCCGTTATGACCATGCATCCTTCCCCTTGGACAGCTGTGTCTAAGCCCCATCTCCAAGGGTACCAAAGGATTTTGCTTTAAATGGATTTGACCTTAAAGAATATGGAGGCAGCCTAAAGTTCCATCAGTAGTTGAGTGGATAAAACAACTATGGGACACTTACACCATGGAATTTTACTCGCCCATAAAAAAGAAGAAGAATTTTACCCTTTGCAACAGCATTGATGGGTCTGGAGAGCATTATTATGCTAAGTGACATAAGCCAGTCAGATAAAGACAAACACCATGTGATTTCACTCATATGTGGAATCTAATGAACAAACTGAACTAACAAGCAAAATAGAGACAGACTCCTAGATGGAGAGCAGGCAGACAGCTATTGGTGGGCGGTAGGCTTGGTGGGATTGAGCAAAAAGGAAAAAGGACTCATGGACATGGACACCAGGGTAGTGATTGTGGGGGAGGGTGTAAGGGGGACAAATGGTAATGGAAAAAATATAATAAAAATAAATTGTTTTAAAAAGAACTTCAGCTAAAAGGAAACAGAAAAGTTTTGGTTATGGAAAGGTAATACATGTAATACAATAATTTATGTTTTATATGAGGCTACACTAAGATATTTATGCCTCTCTGGACTCCAAAAAGAGACAGACTCTCACGTTTTATCCCAGGGAAAGTAGGTAAGAGACCCACTGCGGGCCTGGTGTACCCATCTGAAGAAAAAAGGAACTGCTCTACCCCAACATCAGCATTACACTGATTTGTTTCTTTTAAAAGTTTGACAAGTCGGTTTCTTAAAAAAAAAAAAAGCTAGGTTTAACTTAAAGAATATATGTCAAGTTAGTTAGTGATGGGCAACACTCTGATCCCCTCCCCCAAGTATTGACACTAAATGCAGGGGACTGACATGGCCCCGACTAGACTGAACACACCTGACTTAAGTAACAGCTCTGCAACTTATGTGCAGCCTGTTCTTAGTCAGTGCATTTGGCCCTTCTGAGTTTCAGCGTCTTCATGTTAAAACGGAGTAAACATTGTGAGAACTAGAGGTGGTGTACTCGAAGCCCCTAGCGTGTAGTTCATGTTCATGGAATACCAGCTTAGGAGAACAGTCACACGCTTTTTGTTGTTGTTGCAAAGCCAAAAAGAAGAGATTTTTGTTGTCTGCAGTACTGAACAACTCCAGGGGGCGCCACGCCTATCCTGATCTAGGGGAGTGGCATTCCCGTGGAGCTAGTTTCACCAGCCTGCTGTATGGGGTATTCTGCTCTCTGCACACACGGCTATTATTTTCTAATGCAAGAAAAGCCCCAAACTCAGACACTCAGAACTGGGGAGGTACAGGTCATTTTTCCTGGGATAAAAGATGAGAAGGCAGCTCGGGGGGGCGGTGATTTTACGAGGGCAGAACCCCTAACCCCAGCACTCTCAGCCCAGGCCACTGCCTCCTTTTCGGATGTATAGCAAGGTTATTTCTGTTTCTAAACCTACGACCTAGATTTTCATGATTTCCTGTATGTGACGACCTAGTCCATGCACAGCTCTAACCATCACACCTTCTCTTCTTGATATTTCCCTTGACCTTGTCTTCTTTAATATTCTTTTGCCCCAGAGCCATCTTTTGATGTCAAGAACCACAACTTAATGCAAAGTACTCCCAGCCCATTCACTTCCCCCAATACTGGTCCATGGGAAAGAGGGCCTAGTAATCCTCTCTGGGCCACAAAAGGGCTGTCCTTGTCCTAGCAGTAATCATGGTTTTTCAATATAGGAGACAAAACCACATTTCTGGGGGATATGACAAAGGAATTTCTGTGATGAGGCTGAAGCTATTCATGTGGGATTGTAAAGCTAGCTCCAAATATTTGAAGCCAGGCCTCAACAGATACACAGTAGCTGAGCTGGGATTGCCAGGAAAATGCCTCCATGCTTGTTACTGGCCAGAGTCTGCAGTCATGGTGTCTGGTAATTCCTAGTGTCTCTAGAAAGAATTGTGCATAGACAGCTAGTCTGGACGCCTTTAAAGATGTTGAGTACTAATGACACACATGGCCCAAGTTCATTCTGGAAAGGAAACAATGCAGCCCTAGTCCTAGCGCGAGCCTCAGAGGTAATGTTTCAGAAATACACCGTTTAGACCTCCAGGAGGTCGTCAGTGATGGTGGTTCAATTCAAGACACGTGAGAACTCTCCCCGGGATCTGGAGGTGACTCTGACAGAAGATTCTACAAGAGCTTCTCCAGAGAAAAAATTTAAAAGATGAAAGTGAACAGAAAAACAAAGGAAAAATAAAAGATACAGAGAGTTGTGGGAGAAAGAAACTTGGGGAAGAGCTGAGAACCAGGGCAGGGCAAAAGGAGAGGACAGAGTCAGGTTAATAATGACTTCCTCTACTCCTCTTACTGTTACTAAAAATCACATTAGTGGAGCATTGAATATGTATTATGCCCCTTTCCTACAGTCTCTACCTGCGTTTAATGTTCCCATCAATCTAAGAGAAAAGGAGGTGAAAACAGGCTAAGTCATTTGCCCCAGGTTACCTAGATTGTTCTAAAGGATCCAGTCTTGTGCCTCATCATTCAAACATCCTGCTGCGATTTATTTCTAGGTCAATCACAAGACAGAAAGCTGACTCCCTCTCAGCTCCGGTGAAGGGCAGGGATCAGGCCACTTCCAAAGCTTCTCTAAGGAGCAGGAATTCCATTGCCTTGATTTAGAATCAGGCAGCTGGAACACCAGTGCTCTCTCTGGTTCATTAGCTCTGTGACTCAAGTGTCACTTCACACCTTCTGGACTAAGTTCTGTTGTTTGAATGCAGGTAGTCACTCCTGGTGTCCAGCTCTGCACGTAAGGATCTTGGAAGTCCCTACTTAGTCCTAACGCGAGTAAAATGCTAAACGGACTGAAAAACCATCCACTCTGCTTGAATCTGGAAGAGGGGAGGACACCAGACCAAGCGCTGCCCCCAAGACTGGGAAGACTGCCGAGCTGAACATGGGGTGCCCTGGTTTAAAGCAGAGATTCACCAAAGGAAACCTCCAGGGGGGCCAGTGCCGGGACAGCAGGCCTGAGCTGTAACGGAGGAACTGCTGGAGGCTCCTGGTGGGGGACCACCATTCTGTAAGATTTACCTTCAGGAGCTCAACCTGGGTCTCACAGCAACTATCAGAGAAAACGCCCTTGGAGCATCTGGTAGGGGGAAGAACAAGGAAGCATTTTGAAATACACCAGATCACTGTGGTCTTCTCAACAAGACTTGCCCTCAGGGGAAACTAGTTAATGGGGGCCTGTCCTACTGGTGGAATAGCAGAGCCTCACCCTCTGGTCACCCTCTCTTACCTAAGGGTCAGGGAGAGACCTTTGTGAAAGTCACAGTTTAAAGGTGCAGGCTCACTAAAATGGAGGTAATAGAGCCTGCCCGTGGTAAACACTCAAAAATGAAATTTGGTGAATAGGGTTGGCCTACTGGACTTCCATTACTGTTCTGAGCACATTTGAACATGAAATTCACAGGATTGGTTGTTGTTGCCATGGCAATAAATGTCCTTTTAGCCTTTTAATATGCTCCATTTGTACTTTTTTGTGTGTTTGTGTGGGGGGGGGGATGCAAATTATTGTCCATTTCCAACTCAACTTGAAAAAAGTTTTTGCTAAATACATTAAAATACATTCAGTGTAATTGAACTCCACCAAACATCTAGGTAAAAACTAAAAATTGTAATCAATTATTCGCAGATTCCCAGATAGTAGAAGATGGTAGAATCCTGCCAACTTGGTAAAATCTAGCTCATAAATTTCTTAAATTTTACCTCTTCAATACATGAACTCCTAGTCAATGCAGCTCAAGAGATTTTCTGAAATGTTCATGTTTACAAAATACAATTCTCACTAAAAAACCAGTATAATAAGTAAATAAATAATAAATTTAAAGCTCAGTTGAGACCACATAGGGAATTAGTTTCGAATCATAAACAAGAACATGACTTACTGAATGTTGTTAGCAACATGCAGAGGACGGGAATATGGAAGAATACTATAACTACACTATTTAAGAGGGCAAACTTTTTCAGATGTATTAGGATCTACTTGAACACAAGAGATTTTATTTGCACATTTGGGGTGAAAGTACTGATTAAGGTGTCCAGCAAAATAAATAACCCCCAAAATGGTTATGGTTCTAACACCTTCTTCCTAAATACTCGGCCAACACCACACAAAAATGCTGACATGCTTCGGGGAAAGCAACAGCAAGATGGAACCGGTGGGCTATCAGGTGCATTTGCATACACATCCTAGCCTTTTAACCCTGGGCCTCTTTTCTTCTTGCTAACCAGCACATCTGGACGTCTTACTCCTTTTTTCCTTTTAGGAAAGCCAAGGGGAGGCAAAGTTATTTTTATAACAAGCCAAAGAAAATAATTAGGAAATGAAATATTTCCCCTGTCCAAATCATACAATCTATTCCAAAAGTAATTATCAAAGACCTGGGTGCTGTCTGCTATTTTCAATTAAATGGTCCATCACTCCCTGCCACAGCCATGGGTCACCCAGGGTGGGTGCTGCGCTGTGACCCAGAGCTGCTCACGGCGTACAGGGCCCGAGATGGCCTTTCTCACTTGCGCTCTCAGCAATGTAATTCATTGACATTTTTACAGATGGGAACAACCTGTGTGATTAATGATACTGCTGCTTGTACCCTTGCTCAGGGTCCCCAGAAGAGGCACAGGATGACCATCGAAACAGAATCTGCTCCACCCAGCACCAGCATTACACTGAGGGGTCACATTGTACGAGTTTCTTTTAGAAAAAGAGATAGACATACTTTAAAGAGCATATGGTATGCTTATGTTTTTTAAGGGGATTTTGGGTGCAGATGTCACTGGATTCCCCTCAATGAACTGACATAATCCTCTAGTAAAATAAACATACTTGAATTAAATAATAGCTTTTCAACCTACACTCTATGTTCTGTGTTCTTGGCCAATATATTTAACCCAAGTTTTGGTGTTTCCCTATTAAAATGAGATAAAAGTTGTATTGAGGACTAGAAATGGTGTTCACAAAGTCTGTAGCACACAGTAGGTGCTCACAAAATGGTAGCTCAGTAAAACCTAAGCTACTAGTCAATGGTAGCTCATTGACTAATCCACAGAGGCTCTCTCTTCTATTCTTGAGTGAACATGTGTGGGACAAAACAGAAGAAAACTTGCCTCCTCCCACACTTCTGAAACTCCTCCCAACATCTGTGATACTCTGCATCGACGTAGCGTATACTGCAAGGTCTTGTCCAAAACCTTATTCACGCGTAGGCACACAAACTCAGAACCATGGAATTTGCTCTTCTGAATCCACTTCCCCTGCTCTTTGCCCTAGCAAAGGGCCTTGTAACCAGAGTGATGTCCGTGGCTCTCAGCCGTAGATGGAGTAAGAAAATGTCTCAATAGAAGGGTTCAGGAACACGGATCCACTTTTTAAGCCCCTCGATCAGTACCCGCTTTCTTAGCTCTCTCGCCAACCAACACCACAATGTCAGCAGCTGATCCCACACTTCTGATACTGCCACCGCCCCAACAAGAGCGGCTTAATTTCCTCCTCCTCACCTGAGAGCACTCTGGGGGAAACGACTATGACATTCCTTGCCCAGTGAGTTAAAAAAGAGATAAAAGTCATTTCAGATGGCAATTCCTAATTCCACAACTGACCTACTCAAACAAATCTGCCATTCACGTGTCCCTTCACCAGAAGAGTGCCCATCGCTGACGACTTTGCCATCGGCTAGTGTCTGCAGGCCAGCTGAGGTGTCTGAGGTGGACCTGCCCGGGAGGCCCTGAGACTGCTGATCAGCCACTGGTGACATACCTGTCACAGCCAGCCCAGCTAGCATCACAAGCATCCTTTAAGTTAAAAGCAATAACTTTTCCCCTGATACTGCCATTTTCCGGCAGATGCACGCAGCATGAAATAGAGGAAATGATTATAATACAACATCTAGAATCTAGTTACTTAGCACCTGGGTACGAGGTAAGGAGACAGATGTCGTGCTTTTGAATAGAAACCATTTTATGGATTCCCAAAGGCATCAACCACATCAGCCAACAATTTCTCAGTGTAACCACCATTCTACCCCTGCTTACAATTTAAAAATAGCCAAAGTTGCTAAAATAGTGCCTAGGCGCATACTGGTTTTTAAATAAATATTTGCTCCAATTATTAAAGTATCAGAAGAAACAAAAATTCAGTTCTGTTCTTAAGATTGCTTTGAAAAAGGAACACTAAATCATAAATCTGAGTTAAGCTTATAGAATAATCCAGCTACCTCAACATCAGAGCTACAATATTCTTCGAATAAAATATGTCCTGCAATGTTTAACAACAAACTACAAGGAAAGGATGCAAAATTCATCACGGCATTTTAAAACACAAAATTGGTTATTTGTTATAATGAGCCATGGCAATAAATAGCCTTCAATCTAATTACTGTTGCTGGCTTTGTTCGCTGCTTAGTCTTCTCAAAGTCTCTCAGTCCTATCGGGAAATCCTCATTCCTGTCCAAGGGCCAAACTGACAGAAGGGCAGGTGTGTGAGATCTCTGAACATAAATGTACCCGGAAGACGGTCCTCTGTCCTCAGCATCACGGCACCCCTAAAGGACCCGCCGCTGCCACTTGGCACATGTTACTCTCACTTCATTGAAAAGCATGGACGCCGTGGAGAAAGAATCTTTTAAAAGATTATGCTCAGAGTTCAGGGCATAACACATCCAACACCCATGGCTCACCACCTAGAATGGTGTTTTGTCAACATGTTTACATTTTTTAAATAAGAGGAATAGAACTTGCTATGCAGCCAATTTTTGTAAACTTCTCACGTGTGTTTAAAAAGCATTAAATTCAATGTGCTGATCATTTGGTCACTCTCTAGAATTTGTAGTTCCATTTGGTTTTTAAACATTAAAACTTTGCCCTGCCTGGTGTGACTGAGTGGACTGAGCACCCACCTGCAAACCAAAGGATGGTTGGTTCGATTCCCAGTCAGAACATATGCCTGCCTGGGTTGCAGGCCAAGTCTCCAGCAGGGGGCACATGAGAGGCAACCACACATTGCTGTTACTCTCCCTCTCTTTCTTCCCCCTTCCCCTCTCTCTAAAAATAAATAAATAAAATCTTTAAAAGAAAAAATAAACATAAAAACTTAACCATTCGTATTTTCTTTGGCAATGAACACCAAATTTCACAAGTTCCAATCCTTTCTTTTAGGTTTTTAAATTTTCATTGTTAATGGTTGTGCTATTGAGAACATCCCCCATCTTAACTAGATGCCT
The DNA here is from genome assembly GCA_004024845.1 of Tonatia bakeri. NCBI lineage: Eukaryota > Metazoa > Chordata > Mammalia > Chiroptera > Phyllostomidae > Tonatia > Tonatia bakeri. Next base: position 16,221 of record PVIA01005587.1, read on the forward strand.
GTGTTTTATTTCGACATCTTCTATCTGCCCCATTATTCATTCCATAAACAGGAATCGAGTGGCGACCATGATGCTGTATGAATGCCCATGACACAAAGATGTGGGAATTAACCTGCAGTCAGCAGTGCAGCCAGACAGGGAAAGACAAATGTGTGCTCTTGCTTATATGTGGGAACCTTAGAAGCCAAAGTCATGGAAATCGAGTAGAACGGTGGTTGCCAGGAGCTGGGGACGGGGCAAATGTGCGAGTGCTGGTCAGAGGGCACCGACTCCCAGCTCCGTGACGGGTGAGCTCTGAGGATCTAAGGGGCAGCACGTTGGCTGGACTTGCCAATACTGCCGTGTATTCTTGAAAGTTGTTCAGAGAGTAAAGCTTAAATGTTATCACCGCAAAAAGGTAATTATGCAAGGGCATGGGAGTGTTAGCCAACCTTGTAATATACACATGTATCAAAATATCACACTGTACACCTTCAACTTATATATGTTATATGTCAGTATCTGAAAAAAGCTGGAAAACAGGAAGGTGAAGGGTTCACCCCATGAAAAGATGTGTTTGTGCACATGTGTATATCCATTACTATCTTCAAATAACACCAGTCATACTTATGGTAATAATTCTGAAGAACTATGCTAATAAAGGCATCAACTAAACAAGATTTTTCTCCCTTCACACCTGAACTGAGAGCAGCCCCACCTCCACGGCTGTTCCTCATTTCCCACCCACCCCTGTATTTGTGTCTCGGTCCCCCTGCCCTGCCTGTATAACCTCCTGCAAAGAATAAGGCAATGATCACTGTTCACTGTTAATCTCCTGTATGTCAAGTCGCCCCAACAGGTATCTTCAAAAACAGAAAGACTACTGCATAAGAGAAGCCCTGAGTTCTGGTGGCTTTATAGTTCCTAGGAATAATCATCATCATCGTAACTAAGTTCTTAGCTGTCACTTTGAAGGATGCGAGTGTCTGATGGCTTGCTCTGCAAGATAATGCTGATGGGGGTGGGGACGGAGCGAAGAAGAAACAAAAGAAGAATGGTGCAGGAGTGGGGCAGAGCTGATATCTGGGAAGGTGAGCGTGGGTTACCGATGTCCAGGAGTCTGGGAACTGGGGAAAAGGTCGTCATCACTCAGAACAGAGAAATGAAATATGGCTAATACTTCCTGGAACAGCAGCCCATAAAAAGTACAGGTGGGAATCATCCAGGAATAACTTTCCTCCTAGCCCTGTTTGCTCAAGACATACTCCTCTAATTCCTTTTTTTTATTAGTTCTTTTTCATTACATTCCACCTTTCTTTATTGGGAAGTATCCAGCTACACCCCTTTCTCACTGAGCCCAGGCTTCATGTCTGGAACTGAGATCTGGAACTAGTGGTGACGATGGTTAGAAAGGTTGTGTATGGGGACCGAGCTCCCCGAGTGGCCCGCACAGGGTCCATGGTCTCCAGCTGGCCCTGCACCGATGGTTTATTGATCAAAGTTTAAGGAAGTACCAGCCAGTTTGAATAGGTGTCATATTGTTTCATGACGACACAACTAATCAGCTCTGGTAGCCATTTCAGTAAAATGTATTATATTTAAACCAATTTGTTTAGTCATAGATTCAGCCCAGTGATCTACAGTCATTAGCAGTAATAAATGCATACACCCGCCTCCCACATGCACAGAAACCACCCCCTGACTATGTCGTGTCTCTGTAGTCAGTAGCTATTCCTAAGGACGTAGCAGAGGAAGAAATGAAATGTTTGCAGGAAATAAGCAAACAGAAAGGAAACATTTGATGAACCACGGGACTATCCAGGTTGTTTTTTCAGGAACTGGTATATATCGATTCTGTGCCAGTGCCCACCGTTAAAGACACTTACTCTCTGCAGCTATATGAGCACCTAGTGGATACATTGGAACAGCATTGACATAAGGGTTGTCCTTCCCAAAAAGAATGGGCTCAAAATGCAGAGCTAAAACATAAATGCCCAGTGCTGATCTGTCAGGCAGCAATAAGGGGGAACAGATGGCATCGGAGGAAGCATCTATATTGCCTATCACCCTTAAAATCACATCATATAATCAATCACCTCCTCTTAAGATAAGTCTAGTTAAGTAACCTGGTATTCCAGGGAACAGAAAACCACCCAAGGTCTTCACTTTGTCCTGTATTACCAAATGACACCATTAGATGGCAGCAGTGCTAAATAACTGTGTAGTCCAGATTGGGATTTTTTTTTTTTTAGGGGGGGTGGTGGTGGGTGGAGCAGAGGCAAGCAAGCAGTTTCTATGGTGGAAGGTAGTAGTATCCCAAAATAGTCTTTCAACAGGCTTACATTTTCAGCTTCCTCCATTGTTCTCCACCTGCTAGCCCACCTAGGAAGAAATGGCTGGGAGAAGCCAAAGAACTTGTATGTATGACCCATGGACATGAACTAAGGTGGGGGAATGATGGTGGGAGGGGGGATACAGGACAAAGGGGAATAAAGAGCAGGAAAAAATGGGACAACTATAATAGCATAGTCAATAAAATATATTTTTAAAATGGGGACAAAAAGAAACACAGCTGGGTATTAAATGTGTGAGGGTTCCAAAGAACAATAAAGAATTTCCCCCGAAGCACAGAATATTGTAAAAGTGTTCTTCCATTGCTGTATCATGAGCTTTTGACTATTCAAATAATATTTCAGGTAAAACATAATGCTGTAGCAAATATGGTCTTGAAGTGGGATCACGAGATCTGATTTAAGAGGAGGCAAGTGGTGGTTTTAGATAAACCATTCATTGATGCCTAAGAAAAACTTTGACGTGAAAGGGCCATCTCACAACAGGAGAAGGGAGGCATTTTCCGAAATAAAATTTGAACTATATAAAATAAGACGCCCCCCTTGGAAGAGAGAAATGGTCAGTGTTAGAAAAAAGTGATTTATCCGAAAGAGCATAATTGGTTACTGCCACTTCCCTTGTGCTGAACTGCACTGAGCTCTCTTAGCCAGTGCTCCTCGGTGACTGACCACTCACAGCTGTCCCTCTGCAAGAGGAAGAAGCAAGCTTGGTGGAAGCTGGCACACAGCCCCTGGCTTCTCCTCTCTGGAAGAAGGAAGAGACCCACACGTGGCACGGGCCTTGAGGAAAGCTTCTTCAGGGGGTTGGTGTGCTAAGCACTTGACTTACAACATCTCATCTTGTACACCCAAGGACCCACTGTTATTGTCTTCATCCCATAGAAGAGGAAACTGAGGGTCAGAGAGATTAAATAACATGCCCAGGGCCCACAGCTACTAATGGGTGAAGAATGGCAGGCTCCAAAGCCAAGACTCTTTCCTCCTCGGCAGATCCTGGCAGGGTGGGAAGACACTAAAAGGCCACAGGCTGAAGGCTCTGAATTTGGCCTGGGCCCCCGCCCCGGCCCCACAGCCAGGTGACCAATCCCCATGCTATCCAGCTGATAGCATAGAAATGCCATCCCTACCACAAGCCCACAGCTACTTTGTCTCGCCCACAGCAAACGGGCAGGCTCAGTCTATGTTTGCGGTGGAGAAGTCCGTTTGTCTTACTGCCTTGTCTGCTGTGAAATTTAAACTCTGCCGAGTGTCACATGGCTGCTCCTACTGGGAAGTTTCTCTTTAATCTTCACCGAATGCTATCGGCAGACACTGCTGACCCAGTTGTGCAGACCCATTATTTAATTAGAGTTCTCAGAATGGAAGTGTTTTTTCCCCGGCTTTATTGAGATGTAACTGATGTATAACTCTGTAAGTTTAAGTTGTACATGTTGACTTGATACATTTATATATTGCAGAACAAGTACTACCAAAAATGGAGATTTAAGAAAAAATGTTATCATTCACCTGTACTTATTAGCTGAAATTATTCATATGAAAGAACCCTCAGCATCATTAGCCATCAGAGAGATGCAAATTAAAACCACAATGAGATACCACTTCACACCGGTCAGAATGGCCATCACAACCAGATCCACAAACAACAAGTGTTGGCTGGGATGTAGAGAAAAGGGCACCCTAGTGCACTGCTGGTGGGAATGCAGACTGGTGCAGCCACTGTGAAAAGCAGTATGGAATTTCCTCAGAAAACTAAAAATGGAACTGACTCTTGACCTGGCAATTCCACTGCTAGGACTGTTCAGGGAAGAACAGTATATCTCAGGTTCATCTCAGATAAGTCTTACCTCAGGTCTAGATTTCACCATTTGTCCAGGGACCTCTTGTTCCTGTAAGATGGAAATGGTAATTAGACGTTGCACTCTGGCTACTCAGAGTGATCACCACTGAGATGGTCACACTTCTAGTGGGCAGACTTAGGGAATTTGTAGGTTTTAGAAAGAGGAAAAAAATCACAAACTCATACTGATGTTTTGAATTCAAATAAAAGATTACAGCAATTTTACTTCAGTTCTTTTATGTTAAATTTGTCTTTTCCTACTCTGAAAATCTTATCAACTAAGGATATGAATTACTTGTTGCTTTATCCTACTCTCTAAATAAAAGTATTCAAAACAATAATGTAAACATCACCACTAACAGCCATTCAAAAGAATTCATCCTAAGATGTTCTTGTTCTTCTTTTAGTGCTTGGAAAATATATCCCTAGGGATGTATGAGGAGGGACTCCCAAAAAACTGGGATTATCTTCTGGAGGGTGGGTTCCTTGTAGTATAAGCTTCCCTGGTGAGGTGCGTGTTCTGGAACCCATCTATATCAGTGTGCCAGCTGGTGGTGTTGTGAGAGGATGCATTGGGCTTCAGTGAATTTTTTTTTTTTTTGAAGACTCTTTCAACTCATTTCATGATGAATGATTTAGGAGCACACCTGCCCACACCTCGCTGAGTGTTCAGCAGTTTTTGACAAGAATGAGATGACCTATGTGTCCCACCCTCCATACTCACCCAATCTTTCCCCAAGCAACTATTTTTTTGTTTCCCCAGATGAAAAATTTGCTCAAAGGGGAACATTTTGCTGATGTGGAAGAGGCGAAACAGAAAAACGGCAGAAGCACTGAAAAGCATCAGAATTGAAACAGTTCAAACACTGTTTTGAGCAGTAGGAAAAAAACACCTTGATAAGTGCATTGCATCAAATGGAGAGCACTTTGACAGTGAATGAAATTTAAACATGTATGAATAAATACACATTTTCTGATAAATAATTTCCTGTTTTTGAGGGGCCCTCTCTCATGCAATCCAAATATGTGTTTTAAAGTCATTTCCAATCATTTTTGAGTTGGTTATGCCGCAGAATTGACATAAAGTTAGACTCACTTTTTTTTTCTGATTTGATTTTAAATTTTTAGGACTTTTGTTTTGTTTTTCTCCTTGATTTAACTTAGTTTTTAATTATGGAAAACATTCACATAATTCCAGAGTGAAAAACTCCCTATCTCTTACTTCCATACCACTTTTAATCAATTTTTGGCTTATCCTGCTATTGGTATTCTAAACAAAGGAGTATTTCCTATCTTTCCTTAATTGTAGCATCCTATAAACACGACACTACATTTTCCTGTTACATAACAGTAAATCCTGCTCAGTCCTCAGGAACAGTGCGTAGAGGTCTTCCACACGCCTTTAGCACGGCATTGTGGGAATATTCCATTGTGTGTGTGTATATATATATATATATATATATATATATATACACACACACAACTGGTCTCCCGTTGACGGGCACTTGAGCTGTCTTTCGCCTTTTGCTAATTGGTGTACTACATGTGTCTCATTTAGTCCTCCCGAGAGGCCTGGCAGTTTGGCTAATTCTCCACATTTTACAGAAAAGGAAACTGCTGCGTAAGCAGCTAAGGACTTGACAGAAGTCAGAGCTCAGCAGGGAGGAGGGAAGTAAGGGTCCTCCTGCTTCCACACTGCGTGCTCTTTGCACGAGTCTACATAACGTGTTCCACCGTCCAAGTCCCTGTTAGCACCTTGATTTCAGAGCTGGGGGAGGAAGAGGGAAGCGTGTGCTGTGGGGAGGACAGTGGAGGAAAATTTAGCTTTCGGTTCAAGGCTGGAATTTCAGGTCTCGGCCAGCCTGTGGGAAGAGTATCTGAGGGAACAGCTGGCCTTTCTGGCACTGTCCCCAGTCTGGGAAATGCCAGACATCCACAAGCAGGTGGGTCTATTTTTGGCAGAAGGACCTTCTCGGTGCCAGCTAAAATCACATCATGTCCCCTTCTACCACAGCGCACTTGGCTCCCGCGGTAAATCCACCGAGACCCCCTTGGAAGGATGTAGAACAATCTGCTCGCTAACCTTTCCTCATCAGGGACCACCCCCTTCTTCCTTCTTACTCTGCAGACAAGTGAAAAGTGACACAGACGAAACCAAACAGAGCAAGCACAGTTCTGATTAAAGAAAAATTATACTCCAGTCTTTTTTAGAGGAGAAAATTAAGCTGAGATCTGAAAGAAACCTTAAGACTTGGACCAGAATCTTTCATTAATTCCCCTCTTTTCCATCACGGCATTTTTAGGAGGAAATGAGGAAAAATAAATCCGTATCATTGTTATTTTTAAATAACAGAGGGCCTCGTCTCAAAATACTTTCAGTCCAGTCTCCTCCCACATTCTCCTCTCCAGAATAACCATGTTTAGAATAAAGAGCAAAACCATTGAGAGATATGAGGATTGGTAGATTTTCAATTTTAACTTACTGCACAGGCTTTAGTAAGGCAGAATAGATGGGCACTACATTTACAGAGATTTTAAACTCTGAGGGTTTAAAGAAAGAAGCTTTTTTTTTCCGCCTCGGTGGTTGGAATACACAATTCCCTGAGTAGTCTTGTTAATAAAAGTTTTATTGTGCCCTTGCTAAGCTTCTGAAACCAATCGGCACAGCAAGTTAGCCACAGAATCATCACACGGCGAACCGGGCAGCAGTGGCTGACGGTGTGGGGGTCTGAGCTCATCATGAGATTGACCCACTTCCCAAGCTAGGCTGAGTAAGGACACTCCAAGGTCAGCCGTGAGCACCTACCTGCCTGGATGAAGACAGCACACGAAACGCCAATCTGTCTTGTCAAGATACAAATTTTGACGTGTGAGTCAAAAATCAAAATTATTTCAGTCACTCAGCATCTGTGAATTACTCTCTGCAGTGTGTCAGGGACGAGAAAGAAACGTGTGAGCAAGACACGCATGCTGCCTATTGCCTGAGAGCAATGGGGAAGAATAAGAATATTTTAAAATCCTACCAAGTCAGGTTGCATTATGACCCTGGATATATTTTCAAGCAATCCGTGCCTCTACCTATTCACTTGTAAAGGAGGATAATAAAAGTAATCACAAGGCTGTTATACAGAGTAAAACACCTAGAATCCTTCAAGGACATGACAAATGCTCCATAAATATTAGACATAATGAAGTATTAAGTGTCTTCTTAGCCTTCCTAAAGTGTGTCTTTCTCCCTCAGTGTTTCATTCAGTTAACCCAACAAACCTGGAACAGAGTTGAGTTGCATGGACTTATTGAAGTCTTACATTTCACAGGAGGCAGAGGTGAGACCCAGATCAATTCCCGTCAATGCTGCTCCCAAATTCCTTGTGCTCTTAACCAAAACCTTATGCTACCTTCCCTGTAAGAGTCAAACCATCAGCCACATATATGCAGAGGAGGGAGAGATTGATTCATCAGGAAGTATCAGGAGAGGTTTTCTGTAGGAAGAAATGGGAGCATACCCTCCCCCGCTAAACCTTCCTTGACTCCCCATTACTTTACGATAAGTGCCAATCCCTCACCAAAGCCAGAAATCTCCCTTCCCCTTCAGTCCCCACATCTGAGTCATCAACAAGGCCTGTAAGTCCTAACCACACATTTTATCCCAATACATACATTTGTCTACGTGCACTGCCCCCACACCAGTGCAAGGCCCCCACCTCTCGTGCTTGGTTCTCCCTACAGACCTCCCTGCGCCTCTTCTTGCCCAACTATAATCCACTCCCTGCAGGGCAGCAAGGGTCTGCTTAAAATGCCAGTCAGAGCATGGCAGTCCTCTGCCTTAACATCCCTCAACAGTGATCAATTTTATCTAGAATTGAATCTAAATTTCTTCCTGCGGCCCTCAGAATGCGTGATCTAGGGCCTGCTTGCCTTTCTCACTCCAGACAGGTAACTTCTTCACCCGACTCATAAACTTGTCCGTTATTTTAGCCAACAAAACACATTTTTTAAAAAATCCTACTTATGGCTCTGTACTTCCAAGGGTTTTATTTATTGTTGTTATCAGTTTTTTTGTTTGTTTATTTGTTTTTGGCTCCGGATTCCATCGCCTTTCTTTCTTGACTTGTTCATTGTTATTATTCAGGCTCCTGACTGGAGTGATAGCTAGCAATCAAGTTTTTTTTTTTTTTAATTCATGAGACAGAGCAGATTGAGGAACATGAATGAATTCAACAGTGGATATTTTGAGCTTCCAGGTTTAGTGCATAGTTATTTTTTGCCATGGCAGCATTTATTCTTGCCTTATTTTGCTAACAGCCTCCTCTCTTTGGGGGTGACCCTGCCCTCACCTACTCTCTGACTGCCCAGAGATGGGCAGCGCTGTGCACAGTGGGGGGCTGGTAAACCAGCCCTACTACGTACATGCATACACACATACGGACACATGTACATCCCTAATTTGGGGTGTAAATACTCCTACCTTTTCCAATTTAATGCTATCAAGTGCTTAGGACATGGATATATCTTCTTGGGTGGGGTGGTGGGAGGTACCATTCAGCTGACTACAGGAGGCAAAGGAGAAGGATTGTTATTTTTTTTTTTTTAGGAGCAGAGTTATTTATCCAAAGGTTAGCAGCTTTGTTAATGGAGTGGATCAAAGATCTGCACCACCAGTGATAACAAACGGTTTGTTTCCAAAGGTGGTCGTCAACTCATTCGCAGATTTTGAAAAGATCCAAGAGGCCCATGGTACATTCTCTGAAAAGACACCTGGCCACTGGCTTTGTCAACTCCCTGTGGGTCATTGGTTAGAGGGTGAAAATTCATCCAACAAGCAGTGACTGGCTTGCATGCTTGGGCTTGTGCCCTGTTTATGTGATACCCTCTGCCAGAGTCAGCTTCGTGCCAAGAGGCAAACTTGAAAAGCCACTGTTGAAACAAGAGCTGCTGTTTCTCTCGGACCAGCATAGCAAGTTCTCATCATCACTCTCTCTCTCGGAGAGTCAGCCACTAGCCCAGTGGTGCTTCTCCCACCGTCCTTTAAGTAAAGATTATCACGTGTTCATTTCTAACTGCAGAGCTATGTCTGCGATGTGTCACAACCCATACAACTCATACATAAGGCACCATCTTATTCCTCCAAGGGAAAGATATCCCTTTTGTGCATGCTACAGGGCAGAAGGAAACAGGAAGTCACACTTACGGAGTGTGATGGATATGTTCAATCTGCCCCCAGACCCATTCTCCATCCTTCTCACCCTGCTCCACAGCTCACCTCCTGTGACCTCCTGGGACCTTCATAGACTGTCTTACCAAAGGGTTTCAGGTTGGGCTTGGGCAGCAGAGGACTTGGGGAATCAGAGCGAGGAGAGGAGAGAAGGAGGGAGGCTGCATCACTCATTTCCCTATCCCTCGGGGGCTGCCAATGGCAGGCCACCTCTCTGCCCCGTGGTCTCAGCACCTCTCTGGGAGCTGACTCAACACACCTTCTCTGTCTCCAGGTCCCAGGAAACACTCCTTCCACTCAGACATTCAGGCTTGAAGTTGCCAACCCAAGAGCACCATACTATCTTTTGTGGTGTTTCTTCATTAAAAATGTTCCTGCTATTACACTTTCTCTAATGGTCCTAATTTGAATGGTCCATTGATTTCCAGGATTGTCTGCTAGATGTTCCTTTATTCTGGTGATTACAACAGTCCTCCAGGGTAGGTCCTCTTAACCCCAGATTACAGATGAGGAGTAGGAAGCTTATAGAACGTGACTTGCCCTAGGAGACATAGCTAGCAAGTGAGGAGTTAGGATTTGAAACCAATCCTACATTTGAAACAAATGTCTACTTCAAAGCCCTTGGATTTTCAGCTATTTCTTCCCAACACTGAAGAAATGTCTCAGAGGATGTCTAGATAAACAAGGAGTTTTAAGGAACAAAAATGCCAGAATGGCTTAAATGCTTTTTCAGAGTTATACTTTATAAAGCCATCTTGAGGCCTGGCCACTCCTTAGTATTGCATGAAAAAAAAAAGAAAAACCTACTCAGAAACCACCACAATAATTGAAATTTAATTTACATTTTTACTATATTCTCCTAAAAGAAGGGGCCAGGAGTAAATTATAACACAGAGCCAAATTTCTTTAAAAGCCTCTTTCTTTCCTTCATTATTCTATATATCTCATATATGGCAGCTACCTGCAAAAGCTTTTCTCCTATCCACCTCTGAACTCTTAAGACTTCCCCCAATAGGCTCTCTGCCTCCTGGTTCCTACATCCTTCTGTGGTTTTTTCCTATTTTGCCAATCACTCTCTGCATCTACCAATGAAAACCCTTCTTGCCCCCTCAAGGATTTTATAGGATTCCTTTTAGTACCTTATCCAATAAGCACAACAAAAGAGTTTGATTGACAGCTACCAGAGCAATACAAGCATCTTCTGGAGAGAGTGGGAGTTTTGTTAGTATTTTTTTAATTTTGTCATATAATATAGATTTACTCAGTTTTTAAGGAGAAAAGATTTTGGTATCTCACATGAAATCTATACTAAGGATGAAATATTGATTATAAGTGCTTAGAGCAAGGGATAGATAGTGGGACAAGGTTAAAGAATATTCAACTCACATCATATTCATTCTCTTAACTTCCAAATGAGCTGTATGTCATTACAAAGATTTGTTTCCAAACAATTGTTTGGAACCCCAGACACATGTTATTTGAAAAACCTCACTCTAGACTATATTTCATATTCATCATAAATTGTGTTGGCATATAAAATTGTAATTATTAATTAATGCTATTTATTTACCCATCAATACATTTGCCATCTCTTCTTCCATATTGCATTCCTTGACAAGGCAACCACACAGTCATGTTAACAGAGCCCCAGAACCAGTCCTACCTCTTGGAAGGTTGTTATAAGAACCACCACCCTTCACAGCTTTAAAAAAACCCCAAAAACTTTAATGAGTGGAAACTCAGTAAAAGGAGTATACAACTACAAATACAAAATGAACTATTTGTAGTAGGCTTTTTATAGAAATCATATTTATGGGTTGAAAGTAATTCATCTGGAAGTATTCTCTTCGGCAAGGAAAAATGGAGAGAAAGAGGTTGATTCACTCTGGGACTGGAAAGGCAGACCCTCCCAGGAACATCAGACAAAAGGCCAACTCATTCTGAATGTGCCTGCCCCTCCCAGGGAGGCCCAGGACTTTCATTCGTGTGGCCCCAGGAAAGGCATCAACCAAACCTGAGAGGAGACCAGATGGTTCTTTTCCCAGGTGCCTGTGGGGTAGGAAGTAGAGAAGGCGAGGAAACTATCATTGGCTGAGTCTTGTTGTGTGGGAAGCACTGCCAAGTTAATGACTTACCCTAGATCATAGAAATAGAAAATATAGAGGCCAGGACTTGAAGAACATCTATCCGTGTACTGTCTGGCCCTCCACCTCCACTGCCCTACCTGGCTGTAATTACAGTGAGAGCAGGTAGCTTGTCAGTCTGCTGAGACGGTCCCAGAGCCCAGCCTAAAGAGAGCTCAATGAAAGTGCACCGAATAAATGAACAAATGAATGAGTTCTCTCTGACTTCAAAGCTGAGGGTTACTCTACTCTGCCTTATTTGTGGCTAGAAAAACAAAACTTACAGAGCAGCTGCCCTTAGATTTTGAGATGTCTCCTGTGCAGTGGACTGGCATCGGGATAGAGTTTCTTCCTTTACAAACCAAACCTCCCAGTCCGTGTAAGTCATTGCCAACTGCAGGTGCCATCCAAATGGACAGAAAAGCCAGTGTCTGTGAGCAAACAAACCCATTACTCTTAATGATGACATGACCGCTCAACTTTGACCCCCACAGTTAACTTGGGAACAAACTGAAAACCATAAAGAAGTCTAGCAGGAACAATTATATTATAATGAAAATGACCACGAACACCTTGTGCTGTTTTAGGTTTGCAGGGTTTGCAGCCAGAACCCAATCAAGTCACCAATTGTTCATTCTACACGAAAAGAGTGGTTTGTCTGATTTTTTTTTTTGTCATTGAATTGATGAATTGCTTTGGCATCAGGTAGCCAGCTTTTATCTTGGGAAATAATCATCTTCTACTGGGAAAGCTATTCGGCTGTGTGGTAGTGCTTTATCACCAGCCGTGCATAAATGGTGCTGTTTGCAATTTGATAAACGTGCACAGAGGCTCAGAGGCCCCTGAACGCAAGCCTGATATGTAAACAATCAAATCACACCATTAACCAAGGGACCGAACTGTGATTGCTCATTCTTCTCTGTCTTTTTCAATTCCTCGGTAAAAAGTCCTCATGCTTCATCCCACACACGCCAAGTGAGGGGCATTTTTTTTCAGTCCTGGGTGGCATGAGATTGAGTGTCAAATATTATTCACTGGTTATAAACTGAGCTTTTGATTGGAGGAAACCACATGGAAACAAAGAATTTCATACAAAACTGAAGCACTTCCAAAGGTTCTTAACTCCATTTAAAAATGCCAAGGAATACCTAAGGAATAAAGAAAAAATAGCTTATTCTTTCAACTTTCCTCTACCGAAGTCTTTAGAATCATAAAATTTCAGGTAAGGAGGACCCAGAAATCACACACACACACACACACACATGCACACACACTCTAGACAACTAAGGACTAAAGTTAATTATTTAACTCTTACCAACAATTATGCAGTAAACATGTTAACTCCATTTTAAAGATTATAAAACTGAAGCAGAGATGTGAAGCAACTTGCTATATTTCCTATATTTGGTAGGTGGCAAAATTAAAATCCAATTCTACCTCTAAGTCTTAACTACTCTACTGTACCAACTTATTTCTCTAATATTCCTGCCAATCTGTACTGGAATTCCTTGTTGGCCCCAGAGCCCGGCCCACCCAATCTCAGACAACTCAAGCTGACTTGTGTGCTCTATATAGTGAATCAAATCTTGTCTTTCTCTAACTCCTAGCTACTGATCCTAGATCTGGCCTGGGGCCTTACTGAATCAAATACATGCAAACCCTCTTCCAAGTGACAGGCTTTTGAATATTTAATATTTAACAGTGTCACCTGAAGCCTTCTATCTTGGGGGTAAATATTCCCAGATCCTTCAGCTGCTTCATATAACATGATTTCACTGTCTTGTTTTCTATTTGATATGTGTTCCTCTTAAAATGTGGCCCAGAAGATTTAAAATGTGCTCTGGCTTCACCAAGAAGATCAGAAATCCTACCATCCTCGACCTATTAATGTAGCAAAGATCAAATTGAAATGTTCCCACTCCGCACCAACCCTATGTTTTTAAACCAACACTTTGTAGGTACTCAGTGGTGCTTTGAAGGGCCCCAGCACTCACATACCAGCGCCAAATCTCCGACAATGCTCTCCTGAAAATACTAGGCAAATCCTGTATGACATTAATGAGAGTACCCAAAGGGACTCTATATTAGGAAACTTAATCCACTTACATGTCCTGTCTCTTTCCCAAAGCCCCGTGGCCCAAGGATACCCTATCTCTAAGGAGACCATAATCCTTAAGTGCCTGCCACAAACCCAGTCACTCTTCCAGGAAAGTGGTCCCAAGTGGTCTTCCTTGCCAGAGCTGTCATTACTGTTAATAAGGTACAATCACCCATCACCCTTGCTGTTGCTGCCGAGACCGTTCAAGGAAGGATGTTTTGAGCTTAAGTGGCTGTACATGGTCTGGTTACCTCTGGAGCGGCTGTTGTTCCTCATCGAATGGTGCCAAGATGACCTCATTACATATTCTCTTGAAAAAATATATGAGTTAGTCTCCAAGTTTAAATGTATAAGAAATACATGTGTTTCAATTTCTGAACTTTACATCTATAGAAAGTTCCCATATTGCTAAAGGTTTAACTTAGGCAATTGCGGGGCCTCTCTCCTTTGGAAGGAGAATTGGGCCTCTCTCCCCAACTTGGGCTGGAGAGTTCACCAAGCGCTAAGTCATTGTTGGGGTGAGAACATCGGGTTTTTGTTATTTAACCTCACAGGCATCTATGGAGCTGCCTCCCTCCTGGCCTGGAACCATTGAGTCGCTCACATTTGGGATATGTCATCTCGGTTCTAGAGTGTTGGATTTCTCCTGGCTAACTTCCTAAGCACTTGGGAATCATTCTCTCTACCTAGCCCACACGGAACTACAGGAAACTCAGTAGGGCTATTTATACCCATTTCCTTATTTGCATTCTCCCCAAAAACCTGGGGTAGTCTGTTCACACACACCCTCTCAGATTCCCTGAGAATGTAAAGGCTTTTGAAGTACAAAATTCAAGAAAAGACTCTTTGTTTCTCCTTCTGATTTATCATCATTTTCTTCAGACCGTGAGCTCAGCCCCTCCTTTCAGTCACCTACATAGCAGAAAGAAATATTAGGAATAAAAAAATGATACTGCAAAAAGCATTAGTCTTCGGCAAGTATAAATTGTGTGTACACAAAAAGATGGGAAGCTCATTCATACTTCATGGCTAACCAAGTATTTTGATTACTCCAACTATCATTATTTCGTAGCTAGCCACACTAACACTGAGAGAGGTTAAGTAACATGTTCAAAGTCACATACGTAGTCAATACTAAAACCAGGATTTGAACCAAAGAAATCTGACCCCAGAGTAATGCTCTGAACCACTTTTGTGTGAGGGAAAGGATGCAGAGACAAAAACCAAACCCTAACGAAGGGCCACTGTTAGGAAGAGACAGAAAATGGATAGTGCCACTAGAATGTGTGATAAGTGGTACAGGGAGAATGGCAGGACACTGATCTAACTTACAGCGTAAGTCTCCCTGCAGAAGTGACATTTGAGCTGGATCTGAAAGGTTGTACAGGAGTTACATAATCACCAGGAAGTGAGAATAGCATATGCAAAGGCCCTGAGGCAGTACCAATCACAGCCTCTTATAGATCAGAAAGAAAGCCAGAACTCCTGGAGTGGAGAGAGTGTTGGACAGATTGATGACTGACAGGGCTAGAAAGGGAAGCAAAAGGCTCTTCTGGTTGGCCCTTGTAACCTGTGTTAATGTATTTTACCAGAAATGTCTATTCAAAAGAAGAGCCTCAAGTCCTTCGTGTACATCCCCTCTTCAGGCATTCATCATGGATGAATGCACATGATTTCACCTCATGTGGTAAAGAATCTGATTGGTTCAACTCGGCTGAGGTATTCCACACTTATCCAGACAGCAGCAGGTGGGACAGGGCCACAAGGTCACGGGAGCCTATCATCATGATGAACAATGGGCAATCTACTACGAACAAATATGTGTATCAGACCCAAATTCCTGCATTGACTAGCACCTCTTCTGAAATTACAAGACTGCCTGACACACTCGTTACCTAGATCAATGGGTTTTATTGCAAAAATAAAGTGGAACATCAAGAAAAACCCAGCATTCAATCAGAAAACATTAGCTCCAGCAAGCTACTGTACACAGCAAAAGCGCTAGCTGTTCAGTCGTGCTCCTCTCAGCGGCAGGCAGCCAATTCGAATGTTCTGCCATGAAGGTGTCTTGATGAATGTGGGCCCTGCTGCTTCTCATGACTTAGCTCTTTCTGTGTCTTCTGTTCAGTTCCCCAGTGCGAGGACCTGACTGAGCTGAACAGTCGCCTTCAGATCTAGGCCCCCAGGGACAACCTAAAGAGGGCTGCCATCACTCCAGTGGCATTTCCTCTCCAATCAGCTGACACACAGTGGGCCTGCAGGTGAAGCACTAAACTTTCGTGTATGGGGATTATTGCAACCAGGAGGCTGGAACCAGCTATGGTGAGTTTTGTTTAGATTTAAACAATATTTGTTCACACAATATTTTTTTTAATTTAACATTCAACCAACTTTTTTAAATAGTCAGATTTCATGTGGAAATCCAGATTTCCAGCTTCTGTTGACACACTGGAACACCAGTAAACACTAGCCAGAGTCTACAGATGCTGAGTCATGATCAACCGGCCATCTTAAAAGGCCCTTGAGCTCTCTGGTTCAACACAGTCCCTGGACCTCCCTATTGCCAACTAGCATCACTCACTTACTTATATGCCTGACCCTTGTAGGCATTTGAGATGGCAAATACTGAAGTAAGTAGTTATACACAGTCACCTTGCTTAGAAAGAAGTTTATGGTGAGGCAGGTACTTAAAGAATCCCTGAATGCAGCAGTGTCCTAATGTCAAGTTCGGAAACTATGCCTAGTTTTGTTTCATTGCTGCAGGCACTCCTGAGACAGAGAGTTTGAGAAAGTCTCTGAACAGTTAGCCATGTCCCTTTAGGCAAGTGATCCTCTACTCTGCCATGACAGCCTAACTGGACATGGTCTGAGTACTTTTTAAAAAAGGATTAGGACAGAGAAACAACAGCTCCTAGACAATGGACTAACCCCATCCCACAACCTTGGTCATCCTTCTCTGCCCTGTTCCAAAATATAGTAATGATGGGGTCTCCTTGCCAAGCTGCACGCTCCTTCTGGTTATCAGATTGGTCAGAGGGGTCTCATGCTCTTTAAACTAGCCTGTTCATGCTTTTATCCTGAGAAGAGATTCTACAGATTGTGGTAAACACATGCAGGCTAATCTGGTGTCCACACACCTGCCAACCATAGGGCCTTGGGCAAGTCTCTTCAAGCCCAGCTATTTGAATATTTAAAGTCAATTAACCTGTCTACCTTGGGCCCTCATCTTGTCATCATAAGAAGTTTCTTCTCACCTCTTCCAGGTTCCCACTCCTCTGTGGGGCTTTCCTCAACTGACACATTTAGCCCCGGTTTCACAGAGAAGAGCTGCTCAGGCCTGCAGGTGGCTGGATAGTGTCACTGTGTCTGCAGCTGTCACTGTTTCAGGGTGAATGCCATCTGGCCTCCTTGGCAAAGTCACTACTAAAGCATCTCATTGTGCTGCCACATGCATCTGATCACCAAACCCACGAGGCCAAGGAGGGGCCCAGCTCCACGCAGCTGCTGTGGTCAGCAGCCATGTGCCATGGGTGCAGAAAGAACCTCAGCAAAGACAGAAGTCTCTCCCCTGGAGGTATAGACAGCTAGGGAAGCTCCCCCTGCCTGTCCCACCACTTGAGTCAGTTCCCATATTACAGATTTTTAGGTTACCCAACTGCTTTTGTGGACATACTCTCAACCATGTTCCCAAAGTACACTTGTAATCTAGCCCGGCCAAGCTG
Organism: Tonatia bakeri; assembly: GCA_004024845.1. Lineage (NCBI taxonomy): Eukaryota > Metazoa > Chordata > Mammalia > Chiroptera > Phyllostomidae > Tonatia > Tonatia bakeri. The sequence goes on from PVIA01005587.1 coordinate 33,546, forward strand.
GAAAGTGTTTCTGTGTCAACAGCGTACTGTCACAGAACCGTCTTCTCCCATTACTCCTTCAGCCCCCAGGTCCCTGAAAGTGGAGAAAGACCCTCCCTCTCATTCTCTCAAGCCCAACCCCATCTCCCACAGCTGGATGGGTTTGTTCATCCTGGAAAAAAACCACACAAACATGGAAAAACCCTGGACCAGCCCCTTCTTCATCTCTTCTTGTGATCACAGCCACCCACTGAGCTCCTCTTAGTGCCACCGAGTGGCTTAGATTCACGTGGACATGGGGGCTATTGGACTGCTCAAGTTTACGTCCATGGCAATGATCTGGTCGAGTTGCTGCGATGGCGTCCGGTTCTAAGAAGGAGGGGAAGCAGGTGAAGGCGATACAGCGGAGGAGGAGCAGAGAGTAGTGGGTAAGAGCACAGACGCCAACAACAGGTCAACCAAGGCTTCCTCCAGTGGTCCATTCCCTTCTCTCTGTGAGCACCGGGGAGTCGCTCAGTCTCCCGACACCTCCATGTCTTCCTCTGTGGAATGAAACTGTCATGAGGATCCTGTGAATTAACACATGCAGAAGCCTTAGAACAGTCCCTGACATGTCAAAGTACTAAATAAGTTTTTTTTTTTTAATTTGGAGGACCCTTGCCACCCTAGTCCTCCAAGCCCTTGCTCCCATATCAATGTAGACACACCCATGGAGATATACTAACATGGCATCTTTAAAAACTAGAAGGAGAGAGAGTTTCAGGCCCCAAAACTAGCTGAGCAGACACAGCTTCCCAAATTATATTTATACAGTCCTCATTTTCACTTTCTACTAAAGACCTAAATAAGTTGTCCATTTTGGTATCTGTCCATATTTTGGAAATAATGTTCTTTGTTGTTTAGTAATAGGAGGAGGAAACTCTTTGTGAGTGTTGAATTGAAGAGGCCCCAATAGTAGCATGCTTCTTTTTTATTCAAGGTGAGCATCTACTGAAAGAAGAGTCAGGTAAGCAAAGGGAAAAATGCCAGATTTAATACTGATAAAGCTGATGCAGAAATATCACTGAGGATGCAGCTACATTGGCTCTCCTTATACGAAACCCCAGAACTGGACACACCAGTCACAGGTAGGTCTGAGTCCCGAGACAGGTGTGGTGCATAGTACAAACTCAAGAAAGAATGACTAGAGAGAAGTGAATGAGAGAAAGGACACAAGAAAGAAGGCGGGAAGGAAGAGAGGGAGAGAGAGAGAGGAGGAGGCAAGAGAGATTGGAAAAGGAGTAAAGACACTTGAAGACCACTGTCTTCACTGGTAACGAAAAGAATATTTATAATAAATATTTATGATATTTTAGTAGTGGTTCCAGTATGTAGTAGCTTTATGAATTTGGGGCAGTTCATTAAGTTTTCTGAACTTCTATTTTCTCCTTTACAAAAATGAGATTATTCAATACATTATTATTTCAATGAACTGATTTGAACACTGAACTAAAGTCCGAGACAGCATCTAGTCCATGTAATGAACCCACAATAAGAGCTCGTTAAATGTAAGTGAAAGGTATGCATTTTAAATCATCAGGGTTCTGCCAAGTTCTAAATTTTTTAAAGGCTTTGTTGGACTTCACCCCAGTCTTGAAAACCCTGAAATTAATGAAGGTGCGTGGATTGGGGCCATAACAGCTGCCAAACCGGGGTATTTCACTTGGGGCTCTTCCTACAAAACCACATCAAATCCAGGAGTGTGAGCTGGCTCCAATCTCTTCTTAGGTCAGTGGGACACCCCCACCCTTATTGCTACAACCTGAGGGTGAGTTGTGTAGTGGAGCAGCTCAGCACGTATCTGAAATCTTGATAATTATAAATGGAGACGTATGGTCTCAAATAGCTTCTGAAAATCTTGTGGCACAGCAGAGGGTGGTAGAGTTCACCTCAAAAATAGCTACTAAAAGTGTTTCCCTTTCATGATTGAAAAAAAGAAAATTAACATTCTGCCCCGAGTTCTTCATTAAAATTCTCTGCAACTGAATGGCTTCCAGAGTCGTTCTCATTACTGTGAGTCTTGGCTGTCGGGGCCTGGAGTTTGGGCTGGAGGGAGGGAAGGAGACAAACAGGGATGGGGCATCCGGGTTCCTACACCGGCTTCCTACACCGGCTTTAGTGGATCTGGAACCTGGCTTGGTGGGGCACAAGAGGCTCTGAGTATTGCATGTTACCTTTAGAAAAGCTCCTGGTGTAACTCCCGGCAATCTTTTAAAAAAATATTGTGTATTAGTTTTTGCAGGACAAGATTGTTTTAGTATCTTTGAATCTTCACTCAGTACCCACCATAGCTCCTGACACATGCTAGATGTAGGTGGTTGTCATCTGATGAAAGCCGGAAAGAAAGAGCAAGTCGAGAGAGATTTGAGGAAGTAGCTGAATGAAGAGCTGCCTGGCTAAAAGAATAATGAACAAATGAGACACTTTGAAAAACTGCTCAGTATAGCTTTTCAAAATGCTTCAGACTTAGAGATTTGTCTAGGCCTTGGGTTTACACATTCAGGAACTAGATTCTGTCTAGAGCAATAAGATGCTGAGATTCTTTAACCTATTTAACCAGCTTCATAAATCAATGATTAATCATTGTCGAATTGCTAATTTTCTATGAGCAATCATAATTTTTAGCATGTAAAAGTACTTAGCCCAATTCCTGACTCACCATAGGCACACATTATTTGTAAATAATTTACTATTTAGATTTACTATATAAATATTTCCTATGTATGATATTTAGTCAACTCACTGGATATTTAATGAGTACACAGTGTTAGCCAGGCTCTGAACTTAGTGCGGGGGATTCAGTGGTGAGTACATCCACCATAAGTGCCATCTTTCATGCCTGTCTAATGGGAAACTCTACATAGGACACTTTGTTAAAACGAAAATGGTTGCTTGTGTCATAGAGAATCAGAGAAAATAGCATCCGATGATCTCTGCAGATAATTTTACCTAAGTTTGATGGGTTGGTATTTGCACCCTCCTACTCTTCCTGATCTAGGACATTGCTTTTAAGAAGAGCTGGCTCCAGGAACTCAGATCATGCATATAGTACTTCATCCTGGGTGTTTTCTTTTCCTGAAATTTCTCTGGCTTCAAGCCGAGCGCTGCACATTATGTCCTTATTTTACTGATCTCTGCATTCTCACAACCATCATGTCATGCTTGGCATCTCCTGGACATCAGCAGTTTATGAAAAACTACAAAAGCAGTTGCCATATGCTCAGAGCTAAAGATTCCTATGCTCCTAAGTGTGGAAGGACGTACGAGGATAACCATAGTGCTGAAGTCTCAACTCTCATTCTACTGGAAAAAATATCAGGCACAGAGTTACTGAAACCAGATGCAGAGACCAGAATGAGTTATCCACAAAGAAACAGTAAATAAGGCAGTATTATGTATGTCTATATCAATATCAATTTCTACATATATCTCAGATTGCTAGGGCTGAGAATATACTGCAAACTGAGTAACTTACCTGCAGAAGTTTATCGTCTCCCACTTCCAGAGTGTACAAATTCAAAATCAAGGTGTCAACAGTGTTCCTTCCAAGATATTCAAGGGAAAATCTGTTTTGTGTCTCTCCCCCAGCCTCTGGGGGTTTGCTGTTTGTCGTTGGTGTTCCTTAGCTCATAGAGGCATCACCCCATCTCTGCCTTCATCTTCACATAGTAATCTCCCTATGTGTGCCCATTTCAGGGTTCAGAGTTCTGCTTTTTACAACAATAGTTACACTGGATTGGGGCCCAGGCTAATAAGTTTAACTTATCTCTGTAAAGACCAAAAATAATGTCACATTCTGAAGTACTGAGAGTTAAGACTTCCAAATGCCTTTTCTAAGGGGGTACAATAGAACACATTACAACATGTTTGTCATTCATAGATTTCTTTACAAGTCCTCAAGAAAATGCTAACAGTGTTCACTTCTCAGGAGCTGGACTGTGAGATTAGGGGATTTTTATTTTTGACTTTCTACCTTTCAATTCTATATGAAAAGTTTGACCATAACTACTTTCTTCCTTAAAAATTACTATCATTAATGCCTAATTGAGACTTTCTTTGTTATATTATTGGGAATAACAACAGATCATTTAAGACAAAGTATACAGCTCTTCCAAGCACTTTGTGTCTGAAACAAATACCTCAGGATTTGTATGAGTAGGAGAAAATCTAGATCCTGTTTCCACTGAACACAGTGCTTTACTAAGCCATATAATCAAGGTTGTAGGCTGTCTAGCACTGGACTGGTTTAATCCCACTTTGGACACAATGCCCACTATGGTTTTGGCCTTCAACCTAGGCAAAAGGCAATATCTGTGACCCATTTTTGAGTCACTACTGTTCATTGGCTAATATCAAACCACATCGCTTCGGCTCATAAAAAGTAGATTAATGTGGAATTTGCTGTCTCTGCAATGATACCTTAAAAGGGCTATGATGACAGAGCCAAGCAAGGCCATCTGAGACAGAGGCTCCTTCCTGCTGATGGGACTGGGCAGTTTTCTCTGAGCGGCTCCCCTGGGCCATGGCTCCAAGACCACGAGTGTGCATCCCCTGGGGCCCAGCCAGGGAACTTCAGTACATGCTTTTCATCAGTATGTTCAAGGCCAACACCGCACAAAATTTATTTCTGCTCTCTCGCAGCTCAGCTTTCACTTCTACAGAGAGAAGGATCCGTTAATGGAAACCTTTGATTTCAGCGTCAGTATGAGATTGTGTTGAAAGAGATTTTTAAAGCAAAAATAGAAAGAACCTATTTAATTCATCAGTCAATTAGCAACTTTTATTGTCTTTAAGGTTTTGCTGAGTACCTGGCATTGAGGCAGTATGTGAGTGTAGTGAAAGGTAACAAGGGCCTCAGAAATAGAAAAGACTTGGGCTTTTTTGAATACTGACTCTGTCAAATATTTCAGGTATTGAAATACACACGATATTTCCAGCAGTCAATCATTCTGAAGGGTAACTCAAGGCAGTGAGCAGGCACATTCTCTCTCAGCATAGCAAAGCCAGGTAGTTAGTTCACAAGAAATGGGTTCTACGTTATGGTACTAAGAAGGAAACTAATTTCTCATGAAGAATGATAAAAGTTTTCCTGAACAAAAACGTTTGTGCCTGCCTAGTATCCTTGAATATCTATTCCATGATGCTGTTGAGGACCAGGCATTTTCTTCTTGCCCTACTATCTTTATCACATGACTTTCATCCTCATGGTGGCAGGAGATCTGCTGTGTCTCCAGCCATCACACCTACTTTAGAAGCAGGAAGAAGGTAGAAGGGCCAAAGGCCTTCTACCAAGCAGAAGCTCTTCCTATCAGACTTAAACTTATGTATCATTGGTCAGTAGGGTGTCACATCACCACAGCTAGCTAGTGTGCAGCTAGGAGAATTGCACATGTAGCTCTCCAGTCTCCATGTGAGAGAAAAGCAAGGAACAATCAGTGCTGAGTAAGCCAATTCTTGACCAAGGCAGGGCCAGGGTGGGGTGAAGGGTGGAGGGTAGAATGCATTTGTTATTTAATGAGCTGTTTATTTATAATTGTTTTTATTTTCGTTAAGATGAGGAACTAGCCTTCAGGGAAGCTACAACAATTGCCCTCAATGTGGAGGTAAAATTCAAGCCCCAGTTATTCTCACTCTAAAATGTTGGCTCTTACCATGAACTTTGCTAACTTTGGACAAGAATCTAGACTTTTCCTTTAAACATCTCTGGCCAAAGTAATGTTCTGTATTATGACATAGAAGTAGCAATCATGCCTGCAATTGGCAAGATACCCCCTTTTCTGGCTGAGGAACACAGTGGTGTTGACAATCTGGGTGATTGTGCAAGGCGGATGCTTGCAAGCCCAACCAGGCTTCTGCAGCTACTGACCTTGTGATACAGTAGGCAAAAAGACACCTATTTGGTGGCAAAGAGAAGGCCTCCAACTTGGTTTCAGTGTCAGTAATTATCTCCATCTCTTATAATGGTTTCAACTGTTAAGCTAATATGCCTTTTACAGTCATTTTCTTATAACCTATAAGCCGAAGGATGTTCAAACCATTTCCTCAAAAAGCAACAATCAGAAAGGCATGATTCTCAGAACCTCCCATGAAGTCCCCAGCAAGGCACTTGATAAACTGCGGTGGCTACAGAGATGAGTGGCGAGTGGAGGAGGAGGGTTAGAGTCGTCTCCCTGACACCATCAGCTGTGAGTAAACCGGGACACAGAGAACACGTGGGCAGAACGTTAGATAAAAACAAACCACAGTAACCAATGTCACCCCAGTAATTTAACAGAAAAATTGAAAATATGAATTATTCCTGAATGCAAGTTCATACAAAAATAATATAAACCACAAGTGCAAGAGTCTGCATGTCATTCAAGAGACAAGGTCTTCCACTTACTCCTTGGCCTAGTGACTTAGATGGAAGGTTTGTCTTCATAGCGGGTTGCCCACTGGTTGAGACCGGACCATAGAGAAACCCATCACTTTAACATCATCCTGACCTTCAGGGGTTTCTGCATCACAACACAGAGTGAGCCATGGACAAAAACAGAGCATTCACGTCCTTGACAACGGAAACTGAACTGCATGGCACACAGAATAAACTGCAGTGCGGTGGGCACATGTGACACAGGCAGAGAATCAGCTTCGGAAAGTGGCTGGTGTGAATGACTCATTCACCCATGCCACAAACCAGTACCGACCAACTACTGAGCTAATCACGGTGACCCCACCTGGAATAACTTGGTTACAGCCTAAGGGAGACAGCAAGGGCCCAGTTAAATCAGTCACCATCTCACGGATGGAGAGCTACCTTGAGGACAAACACATTGCATCACCCTTCCCAGGAACAAGGGGAAAATGTGACTGACAGCATGAAAAACGAATTCCTACTATGACTCGAAAAGGTTTTGCAGTCTTACAGGCAAGAGCCTCTTGTTCAATAACCAATTAAAAGATTTCTGAGTATCACACAAGGCTTATCCCAAAATAAGCAAAAAGCTATTAGTCACCTGCTGGGTTATTCAGTTGTTTATTCAACATGGTCTGTCAAGTAACCTAATGTGTACAAATGGAACTTTTGGAGATACTCATGGTCCAGGATCAGGAACCGGTGACTGACTTCCTTTAGTGCTTTTCTGGGTGGTCCACTGGCTCTGAGTGGAACCAGGCACCAAATCCATGATTTCTTGTGCCCAAGAACACATCTCCCTAATAAAAAATTCCACATTGTATTTAAATTGCCTCTTACAATACATTACATGTTCTCCAAGGACTGGGAATAAGCAGTTAACATGAAGACTGGCATATACCATATTTTTAGGACTATAAGATGCACTTACCCCCACCTTCAAATTTGGGAGGAATAATGGTTGTTAATGCTGCTGTTGAGTCCTGTTTACATTTACATTGGTGACACATTATGTTGTTTATGTTATTAAATATTTTACCACATTTTTTGCTTCAAATTTTCACCCCTATTTTCTTCCTCTAAAATCTAGGTGTGTCTTATGGTCCAAAAAATACAGTATTAGATTCACAATTCATTTTGAAATATATGAATATATCAGCTCATTTTTCTCTCAAAAGTAATTTTTATAATTGGTTAGGAAAATCACTTATGTCAGAGGAATATAAATATTCTTAAATTGTTTTAATAAAAAGACAAAACTGGTAACCTAATGTGTACACATGGAACTTAAAAATAATTTTGTCTGAAGCCTTCTGCTATGTTCTTCTTAGAAAAACAAAAAGAACAACAAAATCTTCCTATGTATGTACAGGAAGAGGAAAGAGTGTCCTATAGTCAATTGGTGCTGCTGTAACAAAATACCATCCTGGGTGGCCTAAACAACAAACGTTTTATTTCTCACTGTTCTGGAGGTTGGGAAGTCCCAGATCAAGGCACTGGCGAATCCAGGGTCTCAGGCAGGCACTCTTCCTGGTTTGCAGACAGACATATTCTCATTGCATCCTCACAGGGCAGAGAGCAGAGGGGGGGGAGGCAAGCTCTCTCCTGTGTCTTCTTATAAGGGTCCTAGTCCCTCTAAGGGTCCGTTCATGAGGGCTTCATCCTCATGACCCAGTTACCTCCCAGTATTCCCATCTCCCAGTACCAGTCCACTGGGGGTTAGAATTTCAACCCAGGAATTTAGGTGGACACCGTTAGTGCCTAGCCGTCTTCTAAGATGAAGTCATGAGGGATGTCTTTGTTCCTAGGCACCTGAGGCATGATTTACAGCTCACACAATGTGGGAGACCATTGCTCCATGGAATGTGTGCAGTCCTCGCTCCATCATTTCACTGCCGCCCTGTTAGATTTTTATGCAGGTTCACACCAAGACATGCAGGCACTCTCGGGAGCTAATGATGTGGTATTATTTCAAACAAAATGTTTAGTATTCATTTAGCTGGTGAGGAAGAAACAGATTTTTTCTCTAAATAAAATGTATACTGAAATAGATTCATTTGCTAATTTAAATTCACTTACCTAAGTGCTAAAATAATTGGGCAAAGTCATTTTCTTTTCTCTGCAATTCTTGTTTTTATCTTTTATTTCCTTGTGATACTTAATAAACAAGACACCTTCCTGGAGGCGCAGCAATGTGAAAAATTTAGATAATAGAGCAAATACGAAGACACAGCACTATGTTATGCATCATTTCTTTCTAAAATTTCGACAGACGTTCAGTCGTGCCTGGACCAGTGAGTCACAGTGCTCCCCAGAGAGAGTGGATGATAAGAAGAGCGGCCTTTCTCCTTGCACGTGAGAAAGCTCTCTGTTTTGACGGGAGCAGGACTAATTAAGCCTCAGAAGTCATGTGTGGTAGTGTGTTGGGTCAAAAGAAGTCAGGGTTCCTGTGCTCCAAGAAATTACAATCCACCACCCGAATGGTCAAGATTTGACCATCCCATGAGGTCAGTCCCGTTAGGACTCTCCAGTGCATAGGGACAGCAAATTCTGCCTTTTGGTTTTAGAAGGCCTCATTACTGTTACTGAAAAGAACATCTCGGTCAGAGATAAACAATGGGATGTTTCCATTTTCTTGCTTGGAAGGCGATTTAGAGAAGAGGGAAGTGAGTGAGCAGGGGTTTAGGGTGATGTGATGGATAACAAAAGGCTTCTCTCCAGTTTGCAATGGCCCAGAAAAGGCAACGGTGACACATGTAACGCTCGTTACCGCTAATGGGAATCGGGTCTGGCATCCAGAGAAGAGCCTGCCCTTGGAGCTGTGCCTCCCTCTGCGGACAAATTGATATTGAGGGGACCTTTGTCATCAATAATCCCTGCCATTCAGGAAAACACTTAGCCCTTGTGGCAGAGGAAAGACAAAAGAGTCACCGAAGTTTCACAGACTCTGGAACTCTCCCCGGGAAGACGAAGGAAGGCACGACAGTCTGTGGAGCTGCAAAGCCGGGTGAAAGAAATGAAGACGGTGTCTCGGTGGCTGGGACTTGCCACAGCTGTGGAATATACAGAATGTCAAATACCCAAGTACAAAATGAAGAATTCAGTTTTGTTCCCCCAAATTGGAGTCTACTACTTCGTGTAAAGATTTTTTAAAAAATAGAAAATACAATAAAAAAAGAACACTGTCGCAGTTCATTCATCCAAGGACGCTGTCCCTGGAAGTGTACTTAGAGGTATTTTGAAAGTAAAACATAGGGAATATAGTCAATAACATTGTAATATTATTGTAATGGTGTCAGATGCAGACTAGATTTATCGGGGGACCACTTCATAAGGTGTATAAACGTCTGATCACGATGTTGTACACCTGAAACTAATATAATACTGTATGTGACTTGTAATGGAAAATGAATTTTAAAAGAAACTAAAAATAAAGTTAAATAAAATTTTTAAATGTTTTAAATGTAAAACAATTCTGGTTCCTGTTATGCAAATGAGTAAGTGAATGGAGGAAAACAACCAGCAACAGCCAGCCTCACTGGATGCATTTGCCTGTCACCCGTCTCCAAGAATCTCTCAAGTGGTTCATTTCAAATTATTCTAAAAGAGTTAAAGACCAATGACCTAAACTCTCTTTGAGCATGACTATTCATTTTGAGGATAAATCACATGGCACTGATAAATACATACAGTGTTCTTTCACAAAACCTCGTCTAAAGGGAGGACCATTTGTTAGAACCTTCAGCTGAAGCATCTGGACCAGAGCTCTTACCACTCTCGTGTGCCATATCCCCCTTCCCTTTATACTCTGGCCACATCAGGCTTCTGTCCAGTCCTAACAGACCCAGCTCCTTCTGCCTCCGGGATTTGGGACATCCTCTCTCTGCTCCAGCCCCGCCCCCTCTCAGGCTCTCAGGTCGTTACTAAGGAGGAGACCAACTCCCTTCTCACTATAAGGTGAGGGGTCTTATCGCTGCGGACAAGACCCCTCTGATCACTCCATCTAGAGTAAACCTCCCTCTTACCTCAGACTTTTATCTTCCTCACAGCCCTTCGGACCATATGTATTAAAGGGTTTAAGAACATGCCACCCCAAAATATGCCACTTGGGCATATGAGTGTTCTGAACTGAAGGTCATCATAACCAGCACATAGTGGAAGAGCTCTCTACCTCCCCCTCCTGTAACAGAGGGAAAGAGTTGGCCTCTCCCGCCCAAACTCGCTCCAGCCTACTGTGTTCTTACACGTAGACATGCCAGTCATTAGAGGATCTCTCCATGCAGCTTGAGGTTTTTTTTTTTTTTTGCTTTGCTTTGTTTTAAGAATAGCCCCCTTGCCAGAAAGTGCCTCTCTTGAGGAGGTGGGAAAATATATACAAAAACAATGTTTGTTTATCAAAGATTTGCAGGAACCCGAAGACTGACTCCAATCAGCAGGGATCAATGGGCCAAGAACAAAGAGACTCAGAGACTTCATAGTCTCCCTTGGGTGGGTGGGGGGGACCCCAGATGCCTGCTGCCAGTCACTTGGCGATCACTTCCCATTTTCCCTTCTCTTGACATAAAAGAAGCCTGAACTCTGGACTCCTTTAGGATGGATCTGAAGAACCACTACGGCCCCCGACTTCTCAATTCGGTGCCTTCTTGATCAATACACCTTTCCTTACTCCACACTCTGATGTTTTCAGGTTTGGCCTTTTTGAAGTGTTGGGCTCACCAACTTCTGAACTGGTAACATTGCCTACCTAAAAGAAAGTATACATTTCCTCTTTGGTAAAGGAAATTTTCATTAGGAAAGACATCTGTATTAGGAAGAACACTAGTCCCAGAGACAAATTTTTTCACCTGAGGCACTATGACCTGCATAATAAGGCAGCTTTACTCACCACACACACCTTCCCCTCACCTCCCCTGATTGGCTGTCTCTCACCAAGTACCAAATCTTTATCCCTTTCCGGAGCAAGTCTCAATCACCTGGCCACCTCCTAGAGTCTCGCATTTTTGTGAAACTCTTATGTGTACTTATCTAATAATTTTTTTTGCCTGTTAATATGTAATATGTGTTACGTTGATTTAATTCCCAGACCAAGCCCAGAATCTAGAATGGCAAAAGGAAGTTATTTTCCCTCCCCTACAGTGTCTTTATTTTTTTGTATATATGTTCTTACTTTTCTTTTTCCCCCACTACAAATCTAGCTCCAGGAAGGTAGGTCCAGGGTCTACCTGGCTCCTTAGTTTTATCCTCGGGGACAGCAGAGTAACTACCACATGATATGAGAGGAACAAATAAAAGTTGAATAAATAATGAATGCATTTTCATCTTTGTTATTTGATTATAAGAAAATGAGGGAAACAAAAGAAGTTTATATTGAGATACATTGAAAATAAGAATTTCCGAATATATTCTGTGGGTAATAAATGCCCAGCCTAAGCATTACATCTTTTGTATTTATAAACAACACTAAACAAGAAGAGTTCATTCAACAAGAAAATCTTGAAAGGCAGGAAGAGAGCCAACACTTTTTATCTCTCAGATACAACAGGTTCATTTCTTGCAATTCCTCTAATGATTCTGGGATAGATATAATTAGAAAAACAAATCTTATTATTTTAATGCTTTTCTTCATCCACAGATGTGAGACATTTAAACAGCAGTAAGAAATAGCATGAGCAGATGTACTGCAGGGAAGACTGGGGTACCGCGGATTCGGACGGTCAGAAGAGTTTCCTAGGAAATGTGGGGCTTACCCAGAATCTTGAAGAAGGATGGGCATCCTGAAGGTAGGGAGAAAAAATGGTCAGTCCATGCCGACGGCAGAGCATGCCAAAAGTACAGACAGGGAAGGAGCCAGCACAGAGAGTCTGAAAAACGAGGGGAGAGATCAAAATAGCAGCTGGTTGATGTCAGCAAGAAGTTCAAAAAATTGATTCCGTCTTCACTCTGGAATTCCTTAGATTCTAGGCTGAGGAGACCAGATTTTATGCTCCACACAAGAATGGACCATGATGACAAGCTTTGGTTATGAGGAAAATTACATGCGAGGAAAATTAATTTGTCTGTGAATAAGTAAGCTGTCAAAAAGAGAAGCTGGAAAGGGGAAGGTTCTCACAGAGCTGATGTCCTTACCCAGGTGCTTGGCAGTGGAAGTAGAAAAGGTATTTAATTGTATCAATCAGGGTCCATTCATAAAAACAGGAGTCCCTCCAAGTATTTTAAACAGAGTAATTTAATGCAGAGAATTGCATTAGATGATATAGGAGCTGAGAAGTATAACAGGGGACAGGGAGGCAAATCGGGAATGAACACCAGGAAGCTCTCATCGCCTTCGGGGTAGAGGCCATAGTGGGAAGAAAGGTATTACTGGAGCCTGGGACCTGGGGATGCCTCTTGGAAGCCAGAAATACGCGAGTCTGCCAGGAGGCAAAGGCTGTTTATCAGAACCTGGAGTCGTGCTGTGGCTCTGTGTGCTGCTGGGAAGAAAACAAACGGCAGAGAGCACCACGGCCTCACCCTCCTCCAGGCTCCCGACAGCAGTGGGTTCCTTTGGCTGAACCTGGGCAGAAAGCACGTGGCAAGGTACCTTGAAAAATACAGTTCCCTGCAAGGGGGGAAAGGAGGTTGGGGAATAAATATAAAGATTAAAAGGCAAAGACCAACGCATCAGTTGAAGAGAAGAGAAGCTGCAACTTTATGACTAGGAGGCTAGAAAGGGCAAAGAAGAGCAAGTAGCCAGTTCTATGCTTTAGTCAGGTCGTTGAAAGAAAATAAAGAAAGCAGGGGGAAAGGGTTATAAAAAAGAGCACCCGTATTAGTCAGAGTTCTCCAGATGAAGAAAACCAATAGGGTGTGTGTGTGTGTGTGTGTGTGTGTGTGTGTGTGTGTGTCCAGAGTGAGATGAGAAGAAATTGGCTCACGTGATTATGGAGGATGACAAGTCCCAAGATCTGCAGAGGTAGCTAAGAAACTAGAGACCCAGAAAATTTGATGCTGTAGCGGTAGTTCGAAGGCCAGCAGGCTCTGACCCAAAGAAGACTCAGTGTTTCTGTTTCGGTCTGAGGGCGGGGAAACGCGGAGGGACCACTTCAGAGGCAGTCAGGCAGGCAGGAGGAGCCCTGAAACAGAACTCCTCAGGCAGGCCCAGCCCTTCTGTTCTATTTAGGTTTTCAGCTGATTGGACAAGGGCCACCCATGTTAGGGAGAGCGATCTGCTTTATTCGCTCTACTGGCTTAAATGTTTATCTCATCCAATAAGACAGAAACACTCGCCACAATGTTTCTCAGAATAGTGCAGTCCCCGAACGAGGACTCAGGCCCGTTCCATTCATCCTGACGGTCTGTGAGGACCTCCGCTGGCTCCTCTGCGTCCAGCCAGTAGATGAAGAAAGAGGATGGATGTGGGGAGCTGAGTAGGAAGTGCACCAGCCAGTCCCACATAATTTATTCTGGCAAGAACGCACTCAGAGGGCCACACCTCACAGCCGGGGAAGCCAGATATAATCGTTGATAGAGAGGTACCCAGAAGCAAAAAGGAAATGGTTTGGTGAACAACCCATTAAGCATGTTCGACCAACATGAAGAATTCTTTACTTTTGTGCTTTCATTCTCTCGATTCCTGTAAATTCTCCAGCTCGGCTTTGGTTTCTCAGAGCCTGAGACATCAGAACTACACTCCACAGAGCAGAGATGAGAGGGGAGAATATGAAAGCAGAGCAGAGGCCTTCTGAACTGAAAGGGCCCGAGGATCCGTGCGTCTCAAACACCTCACTTCACAGAGGAGACCCCCGAGCCCCGGAGAAAGAAGGGACTGGCCCAAGGCCAGACATCTTCAGATACGAAACTGTGGCTTCAGCCCAGCTCTCTTAATTTTCTGTTCGGGATTACCATCAATGTGTTATTATTTCAAATGTGTGTTAGCCAAAAAAATTGGTACAGAGATATAATAACCTTTCCATGTAGTTTTTAATATTGTGCTATAATAATGCCTGACATTTTGCTGGTAATTTTGACCTAGGAAGTATACATCTGATAACCATCGTTAGAGTCTAAGCTGACAGACAGCCTAGAGCCCTTCGTGGGAATTAAATTGAATAAAAAATTTTCATTGAATATTTATTAGGATGCATGTATACCCTAAATGGAATTCCACAAAGAAGTACATATTTGGAAGTAGTTTTTTTTTTTTTAATTTCCCTTCTGCTTGTTGTATTAGAATCATTTTGATTATTGACAATGGAATACAAACAAATTTTTCTTAATTTCAAAAAGGAATCTATTGAATCATGTCATGCTGCAGGACTCTGGATTAAAACCAATATCACCAGAGCTCTCTTAGCCCACCACCCATGTTTACTGATTTCTAACTCTCTTTCTGGGTTGGCTAATCCCCTCTTCCTGCAGACAGGCTATTTTCTCATGCTGAGAATGGCGACCATTGGCAATGCCAGTCTCACACACTTTAGTTTGACAACCAAAGAGGAAAGAGTCTTTCCTTCCAGGGTCAGCAAAAATGTCCCAGAGTAGACTCTAATTGTCTTAACTTCAGCCACCTGCCTTTCAATGAGTGGATTTGGGTGGGGCACAGGGAGGAGGGGGAGCAGATGCTATGATTGACATCCCCATTAGCACCACTAGGAGTAGGGAAGGATTTCCTCACGAATGTGCCGCACATGGAAAACTACTAGCTATCAGTCCATTGGCCCTAAGGACACAATCCATTTGGCTTGCTGGTTAAGAAAAGAATATTTCTTATTGGAAAATGCATTTCCAATACACAACTAAAGTCCAAGGTAAAACTGAAATCTGATTCATTAAAATATATACTTCCAACCTATCAAAGAGCCAATGTGCAAATTCAGGGTACCCCTCCGTCTTTTAAATTAAAAATTCAGAACAGTAGACAGCACAAGACATGGTCCCTCTGCCAAATACCTCCTGCAATTTATGGATGTTCAATGGAAAAGAACAGATTTATACTTAATTTGGTTATTTATGCAAAAATTAATAATTGTATTATACCTTGCCTTAAAACAGTAGGTCTAAACATTGGGATAAAGGGGGGCTGTACGGTACATATGTATATATCATGTAGACACAGACAGCAGCGTGGTGATAGCCAGAGGGAAGTGAGGTTTGGGGTCGGTGGAGGTGGGCAAAGGGGGTAAGGGGAGACAGAAAGAGACTTTGTTTTGGTGACCAGCATACAATGCAGTGTGCACATGCTGTTTTACTGACTTGTGCCCTTGGAAACCTGTATGGTTTTATGAATCAATGTCACTCCAATAAAATCAATGAAAAAAATTTTAAATAAGTAAATAGATAAAAAGGGGCTGTAAACAATGTCTAGTCTACCTCTCTCATTTTGCAGATTATGGAATTGAAGGTCAGAGAAATGAAGTTACCTGTCTGAGTCATACAGCTTTTTATTGAGTGAATCCTGTGTGAAAACTCAGGGTTCCTTCCAGGTAGCGTAGTGCTTCACCCATTGCACATTCTTGTTCAAGTTTGTACATGTTATATGATAAGGTTTTTTAAAAAAATATGTAGAAGCAAACAGATAATTGTGAACTGAACAGAGAATTTACTGGGCCTGTTAACCATTCAAGAAATTTAAAAAGTTTTTACAAATCTTCATAGAAATTCTCCCTTGTCCATATTTTCTAATTCATGGTTCTGTCTTATCTGAAAAAAAAATGGTGGCTGCTATGAACACCAAGTTTCAAACTGTGTGTTAAATGCTTGCAAAAATAATTACCACGTGAAAGCAAAGTGACACGCATCTTGAGGGGTGCCTTTCCAACTTGCCTTCAGATTTTTTTTCAAAAGAAGTCTACCTCCTGCTGTGTCTTCATGCAATTATACACAGCATGATCAGACGAAGAAAAGATTCCCTAAATACCATGAAAAGCTAAAATAAAGTTCTAACCAATTCACTTAATTTTAAATCATTTCGAAATACGTGCTGGGAACTGACACGCTCACCCTCTACTTTTCTTCTTTAGTAGAAATGAAGTTGTTTTTTTTTTTTTACAATAAACTTCTGCTCAAGATAAAATAGTATGATCCTTACAATCCTAGTCAGAAAATGCAAATTAAAATGAGATACTATCTTTTGCCTATCAGGTTAGTAATGACTAAGAATGAAAGTATCCAGTTCAGCAAGAATGTGGGGAAAGGGGCAATCTTATATACTTCTAGGGCAAGTGGGATCACTGTGCTAGTTCTAGGGCAGGCGGTGGCTCTGTAGTCCGTGCAGGCCAACTTGGCAATCTGTCTTTAGAACCATTAAGAAATATCCATGTCTTCTACTCCAGTAACATTACTATTAGTAATTTGTCCTAAAGAGATTATGAAATATGTACAAAACTGCCCCCCAAAATGTTCACTATAATTATGTGTGTCATGGAGAAAGAAAGAATACCACCCAATCTCAAAAAAGAAGGTACTGTTAAATGAATCAGTAATGGCACCTATGATAGAAAATTTTCCAACCTAAATGATCGAGAATAAAAGATGGGCAAATAACTATCAGTGTGATGAAATACCAGGTTGCTATATTTTAAAGATAAAAATATTACAATAGTATAATTCACCTCCTGTAAACTGCATAACATGTGATTATATTAGCTGCACACACCAATACTCTGAAAGTGTCTGCACCAAAAATATTAGAAGTTATTTCTGTGTGGAAATAGTATCTACTTCAAAATGTTGCAGACTGGGTTTTTATATATATAGTATATACAATAGCAAATACAACAAATAAATATAAATAAAATAAAGCCAAGCCTTTCACCTTCCACATTCCAATAGCACTTGCAGTTTCTAGCCCTCATTCTCATTCATTCAACAAGAACTCACTGCGCATCTGTGACAGGTCAAAGCTAAACGCTGGTGTAAACATGAACCCTCCCTATCAGAGGGCCTGGGAAACAGCAGACCTTCAGAGAACGCTCGTCACCTTCTTGCCTTTGCCATGGTTTTGATACGTGACAAGCCCCTACACTATTTCACATCTAAAGTGAACTGGCTCTAAGAATACAATCAGGTATAGGGAAATACCTGGGGAGGGCGAAGACATCAGGCAAAAGCTAATAAGCTTCTGGAACTCTACACAGTGTCTCTGGGCATATCCTGTCAAAGTCAAAGCCTTAAGCCAATGTCAGCTTTGAAAAGACAGCGGGTGACAGGCCTTCATCTCCCAGTGTGTGATCTTAGCCTACCTTACTGAGGAACATAGACTGAGGATAACCTCTGTTCCGTTCCAGACAGTGTTATCTCATTACCTTTTAAAAGCATGAATCAGACCCTGGAAAGGCTCAGGTTCATTACTTTAAAGTAACCATGTGAAGGACCCCAGGGCCACACGTCCAGGCCTAATGGATTCTGCCCCCTGGAGGAGGCATCATTTTGGACTCTCCTTTTAGTTGCCTGTTGGGTTTCCATGGGAACCAATGTCTGGGGGTCAACTCTACGCATCCCGGGATTGGAGAGCTATATAGAAGGGTAAAAAGCGATAAAACCTGTCTCTTCTGGGAGCTGACTGGCTCTAACAACAGGCATATATTTGGCCATACTCAGAAGTGGAAGAACTTGAGGTGACGTGGGATTTTAAAGCCAGAGCATGGAAAGCTTCACGGAAGTGTGACATGATTTTTAGCCCCTCCAAATTGCTACCTGGCAAGCTGTTCCCTGATCACTGTTAGTATGATTTTCCTTTTGTTCAAAGAAAGGGTAGATGGTATTTTTCCAGGCTGTTGAACACAAAGGGAGAAAGGACTTTCAAACAGCCATCCGATTTAATGAAAGTAAAAGTCAAACTGAGTGAAATATCGAGATGTTACTACAACGCAAGATAAACTAACCCTCAAAATACACAGTGACCTAAACTACTGGTTAAACTCATGATGGCAAATGCATATTCTACTGTGACCTCCATTCTGCCTCGAAGCAACTGCATCAGAATATCAGAGGGGGTTTGAAGCACAACGAATCGGGAATGAAGTCCAAAGTAATTGTTTTGGTCGAAGTAGGAGAGGTTGTGCCTACCCACTAAATTCAGGGAAGAATCTAGAACATAACTGGAGATGCCAGACATAGCTAAGAGAAAGGAATTTCTAGATAGGCCCAGTTCTACCTACAGCTTCCCGGTAAACATGCCAGGGAAGGTCTTGTCTGAATCAGGTTATACACACTACTTCTTATTGCCATACGGCTGCTCCTTTCACACTGGTCCAATCTTTATCACCTCTTCTTATCACCATGACACACAGCCTCTCAGGAAGGTGTCTGGACAAGCACAGCTTTTCTCCTGCAATTAATCTACGAGAAGGGCTTTGGGGCCTGTCATCTATGTTCCCGATATCAACTTTCCAAAAGAGCACCTTTTGTTAGCGCCCACATAGGGCCATCAGTTGTGATGAGTGTATCAAGGTTATGAAGTCTCCGAAAATGAGGAAGGCAATCCTCAGTGGCCAGCTTGCACTTCAGGGAAAGAAAGGGAGGAAGGGTTTGGCAGGTTGAGTTGCACCCCGAAAGACATAAAAAAGTGATGTGGGGAAGTTTTCATCGTCAGTGTAGCCAAGCCTTTCATCTTCCAAATTCCAATGGCATTTACAGTTTCTATCCCTCATTTTCACTCATTCAGAAAGAATTCATTGTGCAACCGTGAGGGGTCAAAGCTCCATGCTGGCATTTACTTACTGGTTGGTGACATCTCTTGGCCTGTCCCATAATTGGACATTTAGTATAACTTTTCTTGTGACAAAGGTCTCTGTTTCTTGAGGGCTGGAATCATGGCACACTTCTGCCTAGAGAATAAAGGCCTGACTCACCCCTTCCGCGATGGGGCTACAACTCATCTTCACAGTGCCACCCCTGCCTGTGCTTTCATTCCCTGCGTGCCGAACAACCAGGCTGTTTGCCAAATGAATCCTGTGCATCCCCACTGGAATGCAGGAACTCAGGCTGATCCTTCCACTTGAACGTCCTCTGGAGCACTCTTTTTTTTTAATATTATACCCATTCTTCGGTGTTTTTCCCAGATGACATCATGTCTATGAAACCTCTGGAAGGCCTCCAGAACCAGAATCACTCTCTTCTTCCCCTCTGTTCCTATAGCGCCATTGTCTCAATTTTCTGTTTCACATTCTGCCTTTCTTTGGAGCCAATGGTGTCATCTCTACTACTGAATATTAAATTAGAAGCTCATCATTTAATGATGTTATATTTATCACCATCTACTCTATACTGTATATAACCGACTTAAGCATTTTGGAATGAATTTATCAATACTAGTCATGACAACGACTACAATGTCTGAGTCAACTCAATTTCCAATAACAGAGCATTGCTTAAATAATTACCTTACATCTACAAAATGTAACACCAGGCAGTCATTAAAAACGATGTTATAAGAGACTTCCATACTGTCACTCTCTTCATTTCTCCTTTGCAGCTTTCTCAAACTACTTATACCACCCCAAAATGCCGAACTCAACACCTTTCTCTTCACTTTTAACAAGATGACTTTACCTCCTAATTCACAGAGAAAATAAAGCAAACAGATTCGAGCTTTTATCACCAAACATACAAACTCACCTGCATGGGTATCCATTCTGTATTTTTTCCAAGAGGTCACATTGAAAGAGATTTCATTCTTCTTGTTTTAAGACTAAACTCTCCCATCTGTCTCAATGTTATCCCCCACTGCCTCCTTCTGTCCCTCACTCTTTTCATTATCTTTTCAAATTTCTTTATTTTCAGGGTCCCTTCCCTTTCCCTTCTCTCCTCTTCTCTCTCTCTCCCTCTCTCTCCCCTCTCCTCTCTCCTCTCTTTCTCTCTCTTCTCCTTCCTAATGCCATTTTAAAATGTTCATATATTTATACATAAGGGAATAATAACCACACATTCCCCTGAAACCTGTTCATGGAAAAACTTCTCAATGGAGTCAGTTACCTCGTTTCCTCAATTTCACCTACGGTGAACTTCCCCTTGCATTGAAATCCAGCTCCCTTCTTCGAGTAAAAACAAACAAGCAACCAAAACAAAAATTTCATCACTTACCTCCTTATTACTAAAACTTTTTATTACTATAACCTTCAAGTATTTACATGATAATTTGGACAGCTCCTCCTTGCACAGCACACTTTTCTCTGGTTGTCAAACTACAGTACTCGAGGCTTTGCTTCTGCCTTCCTCTTTGTGAGCTCCTCTTGCTCTGACACCCTTATATCTCCGTGCGTCTCGGGGATTTTATGAAGACCCTCCTCACTTCCTGCTCTATACGTCACCCACAGGCACTCTCAGCCACGCTCATTCCACTTCCCATCTTTGTGCTGGTGATGCACAGACATGGGGTTTACAGTTTCTACCACGTCACACTCTTCAGCTCAAAGTTCAAACAGCCAACTGCCTCACAGACTTCTCCACTAGACTCCTCTCAGCACCCTTTCTCAACATTTTCCAGAGTTTCCCCATCTGGCCACGCCCAGCATGCTTCCCCTCTGCTTCCTTTTCCAAGGGACAGACTCACCACCACCCAAGCAAGAAACCCAGAGAGAATTCTGAGCTCCTCCCCACCTCACCTTCAACATGACAGACAGCATCGGACTTCTCGTCCGTCAGCCTCTCTCCATCCCCACTGACACTAGCCATTCCAGGCACCATCATCTCTCAGCAGGATTCCAGAAACTGCCTCACAACTCATTTTCTAGCCTCGGCCATGCCACACTCCAGTTTGTTCCCTAACTTACAACCATGGCATTTCTAAAACGTATGTTATGCCTCTACTCAAAATCCTCTCACTCCCCTAGCTGGTGTGGCTCAGTGGATTGAGCTCTGACCTGTGCGCCAAAGGGTTGCCGGTTCAATTCTCAGTCAGGGCACATGCCTGGGTTGCGGGCCAGGTCCCTGATAGGGCGTGAAAGATGCAACCACACATTGATGTTTCTTTCCCTCTCTTTCTCCCTCCCTTCCCCCATCTAAAAATAAATAAATCTTTTTAAAAATAAAAAATAAAATCACATTAAAAAATTATCTCACTGCCATCCCGTAGCCCTCAGAATAAGCTATAAAATCCTTATTAGTCTCTGCATTCTGTATTAATATGATTCCTGCTTAACTCTATGATTTTCATCTTTCCAATGCTCCCTTTCTTCCCTCTCTTATGCTCCTACCACACTGAAAATTTGAGCTCATCAAGGGATCCACTGGCCTTTGCACATTCTATTCACCCTGCCTGTAAGATTCTCCTTTCCCCTGAGACCACTCTCCAATACCTGCCCACAGCATGGCTAATTCATTCTCACTCTTCAGATCTCAGATTACACATTTGGACTAGAAAGAAAATTCAGGTATCCTTCTCCAAGCCTATGGGCCCATTTTGATGCATCTTCTTTGCTCCCAAAGCATCTAGGAACCCCACCATAACACCTAACCCAAGGCATCATAATTGCCTTTATCTGTCTACTTTCTGTATTATAAAATTTTCAAGTACAGACAGTGTGTCTATGTTCACCATTCATGGACTCAACAAATAGTTTCGTAGTACGGTTTCTAGAATTGCAATAGTGAGCAAAAAAACCCCAGAGAAGTGAGTTCCTTCCTGTCTCTTACAGCCAACTGAGGAAAATGGACTCTGATGAAATGGTCATACACAAAATTGAACTCTGGTAAATTCTCCAGAGGAAATTTTGGTTTTATGCAGCTTCTAATGGGGATATTTACCTAGTCAGGAAGGCCAGGGTGAAGGAATCGTCCTTGCTTCTAGACGAATTGATGACTAAGGGGAGGTCTGAGACAGAGGTAATTAATAGACAGAAAAACAAATATTCCAATTCAGGGAACACACGTCAAGGCTCTAAGGTCAGATTCAAGGAACTGAAAGAAATTCAGTGTGATTGTAACACTAAGAGAAAAAGTTCAGGAGATTAGTGGAAGGCTGGAATATAAAGGTCTAAACATTCACATTTGCATACTTATACTACAGTCATTGAAGGGTTTCACACAGAGGCGATGTGATAACATTTTTGATTTGAAAAGCTTAGCGTGACTTCAGAACAGAGATGGATGGGATGGACCCGGGAACAGAAACAGGTACACCTATTAGGACTCTGGCTGTTGCCATAATGCAGAGGGCAGGTGACAGTGGAATGCATTATACTGCGGCACTGAACAAAGAGAGAAAAAGAAGATTTGAGCAATATTTAAGAAGTAAAATCAATGGTCCATGGTGATGGATTACACACAGGAGTTAAGGAGAAATTCCCTAGAGCAGTATCTGACATTGGTAGCATTACAATAAATACCTATCCATTAAATGTCTACAGCGTAGAGTTACATGAAAAAGAAAGATCTGGGACATTATGTAGTGTACATTAATTTTTATCTTAAAAATATATGCATATGAATCAAAGTATGCAGTTGCAGTTCTTCCACTTACTGAGTAACTTTGATCAAATCACTTAATGTCTATGCGACTAAATTTCTTCCTCCATAAGACAGGAGAAGAAATCATGGTAAAACCTCATAAGGCATTTTTGTGAGAATCAAATGTGAAAATTCACATAAGACACAGAACAACCATAACGTATAGTAAATGTTCAATATATGCAAACTTTAAAAATATGTATATAGTTGCTATATATTATTATTATCCTATAAACATGGAAAAAATACATTAAGGTTGTAACTCAGATTTAAAAGGGCAGGCATTTTGGTAGGCATATGAAGTAAAGAGAGAGGGAGATGTAACTCCCCCAAAAAACACTACACCCGAAAATGATGGACACAATATGACCACAATTATGAATTGTTGTAAAATTATGTGTCTATATATAAATTTAAAGACAAGCTTTGCATATTTTCAATAAAAATAAATATCTCACTTATAATTTTATCTCCTTTACATGTATATTTAAAATTTTTCTGCAATAAATACATGTTGCTTATAATAAAAAATTAATTTGCAAATATAAAGAACTATAGAGTATCAATTTTTTATATTTAGTGATTCTGAAATTGTATTCTCCTAAAGCCTGACAGAGCAATTGGTGTCATCTTATAATTCACAGGTAATTTCCCTAGGCTTCAGGGCACTAAATGTTCCCCGTAATTTGGCCTACATTTCTGCTTTAAACATTCAAGACTTGAAATGCTCTACAAATATGTGCATGTGTTCAACCATACCGAAAGAAATATAATATTGCTGTACACAATGGCCAACATAATTAACAAAATAAAGCAGACCTTGCTATTTAAGCAATGCAAAATCAGATTCAATGGAAGATAACAGTCCTAAAAGCTGACTTATGTAATTAAATGAGAAAAAAATAATTTGTCATGATTAACCCTCTTTTTTAAATCAAAAGTACTCAAACAAAACTTTCCTGAAACACAGTGGAAGCTTGCTTTCATACTGCATGATACCATTAAATGGACATGCAGAAGGAGTTGAAAACTAGGAAACATATGGTACTGAAAAGTTTGTGTTATTTTGCAAAGCAGAGAAGTCTTAGGCTCCTGAAGACACAGCTAAAGATTGAGTGCAAACAAGCAATCCGATTACAGAGGAAATCTGGAAACAAGAAAGCTGAAAGAGAGATACAACCCAAACTAAATGAAGGTCAACAGAGGCTAGAACAAAATCATCAGGATTTTGACCTAAAAAGTTCTTTGAATAATATCTATATCCTAGGTACTGTATTAAGTACATTACAAATGTTATCTAACTCAGCCCTCCCAAACAACACTTTCCATTTCACTATAAAGAAATCCGGAGACAAAGGAAGGCTAAATGGCATGGGAATTAGTACAACTGCTTGAACTTTCTCTTTGCTTCCATGGCGTGGGGGCTGGGGAAGAAGAACCAAATTTCAGATTTCACTTGAGAAAAATCTATGTGTGAGGGTAAAGGCAGAATTATAAAGTGACATTTAGAAGTGTCCTCCTATCCCCTAAGAGTAGATAACTTTTATATGATATTTTTAAAGGAAAAGGTTTAAATAATAACTGTAGCATGAGAAAGTTTGAACTCTCACTGATATTTGAAGTTGGTTATATCAAAAGACCGTGTAAACGTAACATCTAAACCTGTAGAAAATCTTTACAAGTTTGTTTGAGCCAAACTGACAAAATACATAGGAAGCAAGATATCAAATGCTCCACAGAACGGCAGTTTTGCAGGTTCTTTTATGCATTTGGAATTAAGGAGGGAATGTAAGGTGGATTACAGGAGGAGGGGAGGAAGCAAAGCAGGGACTGAATGACAAGATTATGTACTTTCTTATGCCTTTGAGGGGTATTACTTCTGGGGTTTCAGAGGTCTGTTAACAATGAACAAACTTTGCTTAAAACCTTTTACTAAAGAACATTAGGTCTGGGACATGACCACTGACCATGACCTGCCCAGTTAGGAATTTATGACTTACTGTCACTTTGTCCACAATGGACAGGCTCCAAGAGTTTAAGTGGAGAGAATTTAATGAAGAGGCTACTTACAGAAATGAGGGCAGGATTAAAGGAAACCAAGAAATGATGGTGAGGACCCCACGACTATAAGTACCTCGGCTCTGAGCGGTGCCCAGAAGAACAGCCTATCAGAGGTCCTAGAAGGCAGCAGTGCTGGAGGATGCTGAACTCGGCCCTCCCCTGAGCCAGTCCAAACAACATGTATATAGGCAAAAATTACTCCTGCGAGACAACCAAGCTGCTGAATAAATGAATGAAGGGCTTCTGACAACAAACAAGAGGAAGAGACCAATGGAGCCTTCCAGGAACTGCAGGAACTCTCCATGCCAGAGGAGCCCCAGGAGGGCCATTGTCTTCTTTCTCTTCACTTGGATAGGGCTGCGGAGCTCTAGGGGCCTAGGCCTACCTTCACTGTCACTGCTGAGGTTCACAGCTACGTTGCCCGGAGCCTTTTGCAAACAAAGGGAGCAAGCAGGAACACAGGGCACCAGCACACCCACAGGTCCTCCCTGCAGGACGCCTCCTCCCTATAGGCGGTGCCCACAGGCACCCTGGGTGCATGCTCAGCTCCAAGCAGCTTCCTCAACTACCTGGCATGTAGCTCTTGCACAGAGCTCCTTCTGTGTGGACCACTTTGTGTACAGCAAAGATGACAGAGACTGTAGAGAGAAGACGAGAGCCACAGTGGCTCCCCAGGGACTGTAGGAATTCTCTGGGGTTGAAGGGACCTGTAGGCTCTGTTGTTTATGTCTCCTTCCACCTCCCCAGAGTGGGCGGTAGCTCTATCCAGACACTCTGGCCTACTGGTAGGGTAGGGTCACTGTAGTGTGTTCCTGGGCACATCACCCGAGCCCATCTCACGGGAACACAGGGAGCAAGCAGGATCACCAGGGCATTACTACACACCACTGGACTCCCCATTTGGGGCTCCCCTGCTCCGTAGGCCAGTGTCCCCATGCCTCAAGCACCTGCTCAGCTCCTGCTGGCCTGCCAAAACCGCCCTGCACATTCTCTCTACACAGAGCCCATGAAAATGTGCTTAACTTATTGTTAGAGAAATGCAAACTAAATCACAATGAGATACCATTACACACCATTAAAATAGCATATTCATAACATCACCAAATTAAAAAAAATATCCAAATTCCCATAGACATTTGAATAACTAAATTGTGGTATACACATACAATGAAATATTGATACAACTCAGCAATAAAAAGAAATAAACTACTGATAAAAAACAATAACACGATTGAACAACAATAAAATAATAATTTTAAAAAAGCAATAACATGAATATATTTCAAGAGCATCTTACTAAGTAAAATAATCCAGACACAAAAGACTACAGACTATGTAATTTATTTCATGTAAAATTCTACAGAAGCCAAAATTGCCAGAAACCAGGAATCTGGAAGAGGGTGTTGACTTTAGGGATATAAAGGAAATTTTTAGGGGGATGAAGATATCATGATTACTGTAGAGGTTACACAACTACACACTATTATTAAACTCAACAAATTTTACATTTAAAATAAGTGAATTTTTGTGTGAATTACATGTAATAATGCTGATATTGAGAAGTAGAGTTCAGGAAAAAATCACCTATAGCCCCAGTAATTTAATTGTCAACAGAAAGGTTTTGCTGTGAGAATTTAATTGTCAATGGAGTTTTCTTAAGCACAAGAATGTAATCTTTTGCAGATTAATGGTTACATCTAATCTGACACAGGGTATAATCATGAAACTGTGTTCGAAATACAGATTACTCAAAGGAGCCAAGGCAATACCAACCATCATTGAGGGCACCAACTAGAAGTGTCATGCACTGCTGCTGTCTCAAAAAAACAAACTATTTTGCATTATCTATTAACCCTAAACATACACGTAACCCATGACTCAGCAGTTGCATGTGTGGGTATCTGATAAAAATAAGTTCTGTGTCCATCACATAAACTATACAAGAATTGCATGAATGCATTATTTATAATACTCCTAAATGAAAGACACATGAAATGCCCAAAAACAAGTCATGGAGAAATAAATTGTAATACACTGAAAAAAATGTGGTATAGTCACAAAACGGAATACTATTCAGCAATAAAAAATGAACTACTCTGACCCACAACAATACAGAACATTGGCTATGTTGAGCAAAATTGCCAGACCCAAAATTCCGTTCAAATAAGGTTAAGAATCCTCAAGATGAATCTAAGTTGGCGTAAGTCAGAATGGTCCTATTTATTTTCGGTGGGGGTCATTTTCTGAGGGGGGAATGAGGGAGCCTTCTGAAGTGCTGAAATGCTTCATCTTGATCTGGGTGGTGGAACTTGGCTGTATGCATATCTAAAAAATCCATTAAAGTGCACATTTAAAATTGGTGCACTTTACTGCATGTGAATTATACCATGCTTTAAAAGTTTAAATCATGCTTTAAAAATGCATAAAAAACAGGGAGAAAAATAATATATCATAGCCTTAGAATACTAAGTACTATCTTGTTCTATGGCTAAGGGGGTGGGGGAGTGAATGCTTTTGGAACATTCTGTTTATAAAAGTCTTTCTGGAGAGTGTTAGGGAATTCCCAGGATCAGATAAGAAGAGCCTTCAAGCTGTAGGAGAAAAAAAGTAAGTTCTTAGTTCATTTCATTAAAATGTCAACACTTTCTTTAATCCTCCAGTGGTTATTTCTTTCTAGTTTCCCATAAGAGTAACAGTGGACAGACCTGGCCTGACCGGAAATACGCAGGTTATGCATTAAGCCCCCTCTGCTTCTGAGTAACGGTATGGACTTGCAGGAATCAGTTACCCTCCCATGATATCAGATTCCCAATTGGTAAAAAATATTATTACTAGCAATAATGGGAACACCTTCTGTCTACTGAATATTTTTTTTTTATGAACTGGACACTGTGTTGGCCACTTTGCACACAGTCTCCCAACCTTCTATGGAAGGTCGTACTGTTGAGAGACCATGGAAGAGTGTTCTCTGGAGTCAGATGCCCTGAGTTAAAAACTGGGTTCTGCTCCCTCTCAGACCTGCTAGCTTAGGCCTTGGTATCTTCATCTGTAAAGTGGGAATAAAATAATTGCCTTCCTCTCAGGATGGCTGCTAGGATTAAACAGATTAATGTATATAAAGCATTGAGAATATATCTAGCACATGTGAAGAACTATACATATATTTGTTAAATAAAATGACAGAAATTATTTTAAAGGTGGGAAAATATAAGGTGGCAGCAGCAATGGCTTACTAAGGCTTGGGGCAGTGAGGTGCTGCACCCCAGGTGCAGAAAATGAGGGGGTGCATTGTATGCTGGGCTGCTTTTAATAGGAAAAATAAGACTTTTGATTGCCATCATACCCTGGCAATTCAAAACAATGTCAGAAATATAATACTCTCCAATTGTTTCCAGGGCCCACCCACTTTGGACATGTCTGTACTGATGTTAAATAACTGGCTAAAAGTCACACAACTTCAGATGATGGAGCTGAGATTCAAGCACACTTCCATCAAATTTCAAAGTCCATACTGACTCAACCTCCACTACGGGCCATTCTTGTTGCTAGAATACATATCTTAAAGTCCCTGGCTGCTGTGTGTAGTCTCCATTCTTCTTCTTTGAAACACGTTTTATTCAAGAAATAAATAGTGATACCTACCATGCCCTGGATTCCGTTCTAGCCATGTTGTGTAGAACAGTGAACAAGAAAATGCCCTTTCCCTCTTGGAGCTTACACTCAAGCAAGGTGAGAGAAAATAAATAAGAAAACACACATGAACATTATTTTCAGAGGACAATAAGTAACTGAGAAAATAAACCAGGCTGATGGGCCGGAACTGTGTTGCCCAGTATAGTAATCATTAGTCTTCTTGAGGACTTGGAATGTGGTCAGTCCAAACTGAAACATAACGTTACGTGTGAAACACACAGGGCTTTCAAAGACTTAGTACAGAAAAGAAGAGTGTAAAATATCTCATTAACAGTTTTTATACATTTATTACATGTTGGTAAAGAAAGGAGACTTCCATGTATAAAACAACATGTTTACCATCTCCAGTGTTTTTTTTCAAGGTTCAAGTTTTCATCTGGTATTTTTTTTTTTACCACATAAAACTTATTTTAATACTTTTTAAAAGGCAACTCAGCTGGTGATGAGTACTCTCAGCTTCCATTCACCTGAAAGAATCTTTATTCTCTTTTATTATAAAAGGTATTTTCACTGAGCAGAGAGGTCTAGGTTGAGAACTTCTGCTCCTTCGGCATTCTGAGGAGGCTGTTCTACGGTCTTCTGAGCCTCATCGTTTCCGATGAGAAGCCCACGGACCTATCACGGACCTTGTATGGAATGTGTACTCCGCTTTTAAGATTTACTGTTAATCACAGGCTTCCAAAAATTTTATTGTAGTATGTTATGTTTTCTTTGCTTAGCCTACTTGGGTGCTGTCAAGCGTCTGGAATATATAAATTCATAATTTTCATCAAATTTGCAAAAAAAATTTGCCAGTGTTTCTTCAAGTATTTTTCTGGTTTTCTTCTCTCCCCTTTTTATAAAACTCTAATTGACATTGTCTCCTGGCCACCAAGACTGTTCATTTTGTCTTTTTGCCTGCTCTATCAGTTTGCATAGATCCCATCTATGCTTCCCAATTCAGTGAATTTGTTTTCTCCTTCTTAGGGTCTAATCAGTTGTTAATCCCGTACAGTGAAATTTTCCATTTCAGGTATTATTCATTTCTAAGAATTCCATTTTTTTTAATCTTTTATTCTTCTCCTCATTAGACTTACGTTTCCCATTAAATCCTTGAAGGTATTATATTAACTATTTTAAGATCCTTGTCTGCTAATCCCATCACCTTTATCATTTTTTATTTTGTTTATAATGACCGATGCTTCTCTTTGTAGTAGGTTGTGTTTTTCTGCTTCTTCACACATCTAGTATCTTTTATCAGGTCCTGGGCATTTTGCATTTTATAACGTTGAGTGCTTGATTTAAAAAAATACATTCCTTTAAAATGTATTAGACTTTATGTGGGCAGGCACTTGCTACTCAGCTTGAGCTTTTCAAAGTTTTCTTATGAGCTTTTTAGGGCAGGTTTTGAGTGTGCTTGACTCTAGAGCTAGTTTGATTCTTTCTCCTAAGGCCTGACCCTCAAGTGTCTCCACTGAATGCCTCCGAGCTTCAACAAGAACCCTTTACTATGGGTGACCCAAACTCAAACATCCCCCGTCCTGTTTGTTCTAGGAGCTCTTCAGTTTACAGCTCCTGGGTTGTTTTTGCCCAGCCTCACGGAGTCTCACCCTCTGCAGCTATAGTCCATTATTCAACGTGATACCCAAGGGCAGACTCTGGAGCTCTTTCTGCAGGCAACCTCCTGCTCTCCAGTACGCTGACCCCCACATTCCAGACACCTCACTCTTCCAAAATTCCAAATTCTGTCTCCTGCTGTGTCTGCTTAAGATTCCCCTCCCTTCGCTGCAATCTGGAAAGTGCTTCCAGGCAGAGAGCCCCAAGCACACAGTTCACGTTGTTTACTTCCCTTCCCTCGAGAATCACAATCCTGCACTGTCCATTGTCTGATGTCCAGAAACAGCGGCCTCATATTCTATCCAGTGTCCTCATCGCTTTCCATGAGAGGCTATGTCCCATTGCAGCCAGAAGCAGAAGTGAGCCTGTCTGAAAATCTGCCATTTATAACAAATAAAAGTGTTTTACTTTAAAAAAGGAAATGGATGCCAAGGGCGTCTCATCATGAGAAACATCTAATCGAGTACATTGACTTTCAAACTTGGTTGCACATTGGAATAACCTGAAGTATCACCCCCAGAGTTTCTGATTTAAGTGGTCTGGAATGTCACTTGGGCATCAGCAATTTTTAAACACTCCTTGGTGTTTCTACTAGGCAGCCAAGCTTGAGAACCACTGATTTGGTTCACTGAAGTATTTAGTGATGAACATTATACTGCAAAGGGGTGGATACAGTGTATCTGTGGGTATTTGGGTGTTTGCATGCACACACAGCTGAATGTGTGTGTGTGTGTGTGTGTATAACCCTCCACCTAGGTCTCTAGACCAGTGGTTCCCAAATATTATTGGAGAAACGCTGCTTAAGAGAAATGCCTAGCAAAAAATATTTTTGCACCTCAGGTTGTGTTTAGCCAGCCCCCCAAAAAGAGTGGAAAGTGTGGTTCAAGTGGTTGCAGGAGCAGCTGTTTGTAAATGGGCGAGGGCCTATCTCATGGATTAACCATTTGATCATCTGCTCATTGACATGAGTCAGAGCGGCTGCACTGGATCCTAACAGAGGAGGCATATGTTTGGATGCCAGAGCTCAGAGCAGAGCTTAACCTCTCTCCTCCACTCCCCAGTTGCTACAGTTTTTCATACCATGGACGCTTTAGGGAATTGTTGAAGGTTAATCTCTCTCCACTGAATCAGGGATTGGGTTGAAAAACTTCGCAGCCTAAACTGTATTTTCTTCTCTGGATATGCACAATAGAATGGATATGAAGGAAATACACATTTATGGGGAGGCAGGTATTTTATATGTGCTGCAATCTCAATAACGGCATCATTTACCTGATGGGATAGCATAGCCTCATTTTAAAGAAGAAACCAAGGAAGATGTTATGACTGTCTCTCTCATGATTTTATCAATGAGCACAAAGGGAGAAAAGGAAACAGATGATGATACTGATTGAAGTATATCAGCTTTCAATGAAGCCAATGAGGAAGACAAAGGCCAGCCTGGTTGGTACCCTTTTGCTCCACTTGGAATTCCAGATGCATCTCTGTGGAAGTGTCAGAGCTTCACGGAGCACAGTGAGAAAGCAGAGAGAAAAGTAAATAAAAACTTTCAAAGTGTGCCTTTACAACCTACAAAAATCAGCCCCACCATACACAGATTCACTTGAAAACCCATTATTGGAAGACTTCTATTTTTACTATGGTATTCCTAGCATTTTGAAAGGTTTCTGACACATATTAGTCACTCAGTAAGTATTTGGGTGCTGGAGGTTCAAAGACAAATGTGATGGGCCACTGCTATCTAAAGATCTTCAGAAAGCTGTGAAAAAGTCTTTGTTCGGATTACCACCACCCTTTCTCCACCCAGAGTCCCGAATACCTTCCATTTCTCTTTGTATGCAGGGCTCAGTGTGGAGCCACATGCACCAAGACCCCAAGTGCTGGAAATTTCCCTGAGGTGTGCTGGAACCCACCTCCAAAAAAAGGCCAGGGGCCGAGAGACTGAAGAAAGAGGCTGATGATGCCAGAAGGGAACAAAAAGTTGATTAAAAACTTAGGGGAAGAAGAAGGTGGATCTCCACACCCAAACAGAAATGGCGGCTTCATATATATATTCTGCAGGAACACCAATGATTTGTAGCCAAGTGGCTTCTGCTTGTCTCAAGCTGCATATTCCAAGGCAGTTAACTTACTGGGCCTACTTCTCTGTGTAAGAACATTCCTTTCAGGTGACTCAGGCCCTGTGTGAATTTGCGGTCACTTAGAGAAACTTGCTTCTCAAGATGGCACTGGTTACGTCAAGTGCTAGAAACCATTTTACCTAACTAACACCTGTGAAGAGTCATTGGGAGGCTTGGCTGTTTACCAGCATAATCCCTGGGTTTATGTCTTCTTGTTGGTAGGCCTGGTCGATTCTACTAATATGCGATAAGCACTTTTTGTCAGCCACTTCCTATCATGTGGGATGTATCATCATAGTGAAACCTCATGAGATAAACCATGCCTTAGTATTCTTTCCATTTTACAGATCAGAAAACTAAAGCTCAGAAGGCGTAATAATTTCTTAAAAAAATCACACAACTAGAAATAACAGAACAAAGATTCCAACCCAAACTCTGTCTGTCACATACTCCAATGTTCATATTGCAGGCACAAGACAACAAGCCAACTAGCTTCCCAGAGAACCTCTGGACTTGGGGTGCAGGCATGGCCCTTAGGATTCAGTCCAGGCCTCTAAGACCTCCTCGGCTTGTGCCGGTCCAGATGCCAAACAAGGTGACCGAGACAGTCGTGGTCAGGGCAGAGCTCACAACAGTGTTTACAGCCAACCAAGTCCCAGCGCTGGGGGCCTGATGTCATGGAAAAGACACAGTCTGTGAAGTTTAGGCACCTCGTTGTTTAGGCCGAGCTGTATCAATTAATGCTAAACACTGGTACAACTACTACTATCACATTTGTTAGGGAGCTCACACGAGATAATGCGGAACCAATTACAATACCACACAGTTAATTACTTCATAAACAAAAGAAGAAAAGTGATGGAAGTTTAAAGAATGTGCTCTTTAGTCTTTTAGGGGAAGGTTCACTGGAGGAAAAATTGCAGACCATTCATCACAGTGAGAGTTTCATCTATCTTCAATTTCTATTTATTCTGGCCTTTTCCCACCCTGTCCCTCATTAACATGAATCATTAAGGTCTAGTTCAATGTCTGGCACAAACTTGAATATTCAGTATGATCAAAACCATGTTAAAAAATAAATGATTCATTTAAAAAAAAGAAACTGAAAGGAAATACACTCAAATCTAGCACTATTATCACTGAGTGATGAGAATATAGCTGATTTTTTCTTTGCATAAGAGCATTCTTTTTATAATGACAACACATTATTTTCTTAGTGAAAAATAACACCTGTTCATTTTTAAGTCTTGTTGTACTCACCCAAATGTGTACCTTGAAATAAACAACAATGAAGTAATTAAATAAGTGAAGAATGCCTCAAAATTTCTTATCCATAAACATATGATCTACTTAAAGGTAAATCAAAAAATGAAGAGGACCAGAGTGTTCTGAAAAATGCAGCAAGCATTTTTATAAACATGACTACATTGATGCAAACAATATAACCTGGGGATGTTATTGAATCTTGAATATAAAGGCAGACAATTCTCCATAAGGTGCTTCAACACTGTAACACATCTCAAATTATCAACCACACAGGACTGTGGCCAAGGAACAGAATAACCCACAAAGAGCATGAACTAGGAGCCACTCAGTGGAAACACGTGACTACCAATGCTAGTCTGGGTTTTCTCGTGGGTATTCACTGAGCTGGACAAAATCAACTTGGGAGAGCATATATTTGGAAGCTCCACGTATACATTTCATTTTCCTGGAACACGGGATTGTAGCCAAAATCAATCACACCAAGTTCAAAGTGCCTGTCCCATCCCCACAAACATGCACACCATTGCTATAAATATACCCAGTCTTGTTGAGGCTAACTGAGGTTCCTCATCTACTCACTGCTCCTTTATCAACTTAAATATTTGTTCAGCTGCTACCTTCCAGCTTAAGCCATTTTTTTCCAGGAAAAAAAAAAAAAAGACAGAAGTACTTGGATTTAAACCTAATTGTCAAATGTTCTGGACACTGTGGTGGCCTAAATAAAATAAACCCCAAAGACAGGTAGTCACAGGTAACTGGGAACATGGCTCGGTGATGCTGCCATATTTGTAGACAAGTTACCTTTCAACTGGACATTCTCTGTCCACTCATCGTTCCTTTATGAGACATAAAGGGGTATCGTAACCACTCATCATTTTTCTACTCAGCAGTTGGTTTAGCACTTTCTTTCTGACTCTGTTATGTTCTTCCTGATGGAGTATCCTTCCTCAGCACCTGTTTTGAACAAAGCACTGTCATCTGCTGGCACTTCTTTCTTTGCTTCAGCCTCGTAAGGGAATGTGAAGCATGTGTGGTTCCTCTTTTAGAAGGTTTGCTCTAACTTGTTATTGCTACATACAGTCTGCTCCTACCATTCCTTAATAATGACAATGATATAAAAGATTTTTAAGCCTTTCCCACAATTTTCTCATGCGATACCCATAGGATTGTTAAAGCTTGTGGTTTATGACGTAGGGACATTGATGCCCAAACCAGGCCTACGTTTTTCATCCATTCTACAAACATGTGAAATATTGGAGAGTTAGGGCCCAAGAGGGTGAGCCTTGGCCAATACAAGATAGGAAACAAGAAAGGACCTCATCTAAATTTATTCCATGAACGTGCAGTGAGCACGTAATACATTCCCAGCACTGTACCTGCTTCATGATGTTACAAGGACCTTTGACACGGGCCATGTAGTCTTCCTTCTTTTTATAGTGAAAAAAACATCTTTTTCTCCTTTATTCTGGAAGCTACTTAAAAACTGCAGTGAGCAGCACTAAAATTAAAAGATATGTATGTATAATATCCTTTGTAAGAGAAATTAAATTTTTCTTAATTTTAGGTAGCAAGTCTTGGAAAACTTGCTGGATATTACATGACTCTTAAAGTAAATAAGATCTCATTTTCCCATAATGATAATATCAGGTGAAAAAAAAATAGAGATCAAATGGATTACAAGGGCCGGGGACATTTCTAAAAAATTATAAAGCAACATACAGATGCCAAATGTCTAATTTTTTGTTTCTAATGACAGCGTTCAAAAGTCAATTCAAAGCACTACTGCCATAATTGTACAACAGAGAACATTCTGACTTCAGTGGGAAAGAGATGTTCTCAGATTTCTAACATTAACTTTATGAAAAGTTCATTAACTCTTCTTATTTTTCTTATTTCACTCCCACCCTAGCTACCCTGTCACCAGACCTTCTAGTAAGGCCTTAGTGTACGAAATTTGTCACAGACTCTGTTTTCTAAGAAACCCCTGCCTAGACAATGCTACTCTTTTAACCTCGTTTCAGAGACTGAGACCAATGAGACCTAAGCAAGTTTGTCTAAGGTTATTAGCCAGTGCACTGCATAGTTGGGACTCAGCTCCAATTTGCCTAGTACATCTGATCATTATACTACTGCTGCATGCCCCCATTGATTCGTTCTGATAATACAGAACAATGGCTTATAAATATTTATTTTTTACCAAGCAATTGTGAATTTTGAGAGATATCCCAGAAAAAGGGCCAAAAACAAATGTATTAAAATAAAAAAAGAAAATTATGGTGGACACCACTAGTATCTAACCTATATTTAGTTTCCCCTTCTACTTTAGTGAAAGGTTCATGAAGTGGTTCACAGTTGTTGGGTATTTTTCAGCTTCCTTTACAGCTGGGGTAGCTATGTGATACAGTTGTAACTGAGGGGATGTTGTAAGAAAAATCACTAGGAAGGGATTCTGGAAAAGCTCTTTAAAAGGGAACTCACCCAGCTAAAATGTGTTTTTTGCCCTTCACTTTTTTCCTTCATTTCACTTAGATTGTGAACTTGAAGCTGGAAAAGGAGCATTCTTCTCCCAGCCACAAAGCAACATTTTTTTAAACAAGAACTACATGCTATCCCAAAAGGTAAGAGTTCCTTGTTTTTTACTGCCATGTAGGATTCCATTGTGTAAAAGTACCACATCTTTTTTATCCACTCATCTACTAATAGTCCCTTAGTATATTTCCAGATCTCTGCTACTGTACATAGCACTGCTATGAACATAGGGGTTGCCTATATTCTTTTAAATTGGTGTTTTGGGATTCTTAGGATATATTCCCAGAAGTGGAATCACTGGGTCAAAAAGCAGTTCAATTTTTAATTTTTTGAGGAATAAGCCAGTCAGTGAAAGACAAATACCATATGATCTCACTTACATGTGGAATCTAATGAATAAAATAAACTAATGCATAGAACCGAAACAGAGGCATAGATACACAGAACAGACTGACAGCTGTTGGAGGGGAAGGATGGGATGGGACTGGATGAAAGAAGGTGAAGGGATTAGCTAAGGAACGTGTGTGCAGGACCAATGGGCGTGGACAACTGTGCGGGGATTGCCTGAGGGGATGATGGGTAGATGTGGGCAAAGTGGGGGGGGAGAGTGGGGACAATTGTAATAACATAAACAATAACATATTGAAAAATTAAAAAAAGAAAGAAGGTGAAAACTGCATACCAAAGAAGTTTTTTGTGGAAAAACAGAGGAAACCTAGGTGGTCGACAGCGTCACTTGGCTGCCAAATGAGCTCTGGAGTGTCCCCATCAGGACTTCTTGTTAGGTGAAAAAATAAATCCTCTCATTGTTAAAGAACCATTGTTTTCAGATTCTTATTACGTGTAGCAAAACTCAGTCCCTAGCTAATCAATAATACAGATGAGCCTTTTTTAAACATAAAAGGATTACAAGTGTGGCTGTACATTAAGGAATTATAAGAATATCAAGTAAAGAATTTTGATGTTCAAATGCAGGCACTGAGAATTGTCAAGAGATGTAAGAATGAAGCCTTCCAAGGTGGAATAACAGAACGAGAGAAAGAGAAACAAAATGATGGCATTTGAGTGAAAAAAAGGTCAAGAGGTGGACCAGATGGTAGACATTAAAAGCCGAAAGCACAGAACCTTGGCCATGAGTGCTTAGGTTGAATTAACATGGGCTTCTGAGGTCAAGGGCAGATGGAGGCTTCCCACCTAAGCTGAACCTAATGGGGCTGCATGAACTCAACTGACTGTACTCTTTAACTGTGTGTGGTATTCCCAACTTGCACGCACACCGATATGAGCAAAACCTTCTTCAGAGCTGGCATGAAATGCAAAGCTTGGGTCTGAAGTCACTAATGATGACATTAGAAAGTGGGTGGGATCAAAATCTGGCAGGTCTCAGGGCTCCTTCAGCCGCCCTTTAGCAGCTCATTCCTTTGTTTGTTCTCCACGTAGTTGACAACAAACATACACCGAGTGTCTAGCACGCACTATGCATTGCTAGCAAAAAATGGAGATCTCAAAATACTGTCACAGTATGATTTCCAGAAAGTGAAAAATAGGACTCACATGAACAATTTAACTGATTTAATATAGAATGATCCATTTATTTAACTACTAGAGAGTGATCAACTCATTTAACTAAAACAGAATGTTCAATTTATTTAACTCAAGAGGGAATCAACAGAATCATAAAAAATTATCAAAGAACATTTGAGGAACTGAGAATTTTTAGAGGATAAAGAAAGAATATTTGCGTGAGATTGGCAGGCTTGATCCACAATGAAGAAACTGGACTCTGAGGTTACATTTTCTACTAGGCAGAGATTATTTGCATCTCTGGACAAACATCTGCACCTTCAAATGTATAATCACCAAGTCAGAGCTCTGATCCCAGGCATTCTCTCCTTGATTATTAGGTGTCCTTGGGTCGGTCTACTACATGGTGCTCCAGAATGCCACTAAAATGACAGGCAGTCCTCTTTGCCTTGTTTCTAGGTATCAGACAATTTTGAGAATAAGAAGCAGATTCTATGGGCTGGTCTATGACAACTATACTTCCCCAAACTCAGGAAAGAAAAAAAAGGGGGGATTAAAGAGATAGCTCTCTCTAACTATATTCTAGGTGTACCTACCTGAAACTTACTTGTGACACTTCATTTCATTATCACTGCACTAAGCAGAGTGTTTATCATTAAGCAAATTATGGTATGAAAACATCATTATCACACGACAAGGGAAGCAGCAAGTCTGAAATCTACACGTGTCTGTTTCTAAACTTCCTTCCCTTTCCACTAAACCACATGGGCACTCGTGAAATTCAGAGATTTGTTCAGCCATCCACTCCTTGGTTAGCTTAACAATAATCATTGATCACCTCCTACACACTCAGCACTCTTTCAGGCCATGGCCCTGCAGAAGTGAACAAAACAGGTTCCATCTTCATATAGCCTCTGCCTCCAGCAGCTCACATATAAGGGGCCTCACACCGTGGCCAGTTGTCACCATAAGCATGTTCTTCTGACAAATTAAAAATAATGCCCATGAATCTGAAGTGGTTCCTTTTGCTTTTTGAAAGCCTGTTTCCATTCCTGCTATCTCAGCCCACAGAGGCTGGCCCCTTTTCTGCAGCAGCCTCCACCATTTCTTGCTCCCCTCATCCTTCCCTCCCGAAGCCAGTCTATTGAGTTACCACTGTGGAGCTCCCCTCGTAAGTCAGACAGCGATCTCACATGCTCTAGTCAAAGGTCTCAGATGCCTCAAGGACTGGCAGCTGCTGTTGGGAAACCTGACCCAGAAGCTCTTTCAAGCTCTAGGCTCCATGAATGTCCCTCCCCTCTGGTGACCAGTGCTGGGCCTCGGATGGACAGAAAATCAGCCCAGGCTACAGCCTGACTTTTGCTTGGGACACAAGTCTGAAGAAGCTGTTCCTCATTACAAAATGTCACTGCTACATATGTGTCTGGTATGAGCAGCTCCTTTGATCATTCACCATGGATTAGGTCACTGGTAACTCAGAACCCCAAAGTGCCCCCCAAGTGTCCATTTGGCATTCAGCAAGAAGGCAAAATAGCAAGAGAGTACGCATACCTTTACAGCTTGCACAGTCCATTTCCCTACTTCCTGGGAATCTGTGGTGATACTCATTTCCTGACTGCGAGCTGCAGTGATGTCACTGTGTCGGGATTATGCAGCGGGCCATGACTCCTAACCTTTCAGAACTTTAGAGACAATAGGGGGAAAAAGGTAACTATTGAAGTGATGGATATGTTTACTAGCTTGATTGCATTTCTTAGTTCATGAGGGATCCAAATATATCAAAATGTTAGGTAGGATAGACAGTAAACCAAGTCAGAGAGGAGGAGGGAGACATGCCTCACCTGCTAATTCAGCAGTTTTCAGGCTGGCGCAGTAAGATGCCCAGATGTTCCAACATCACAAGAAACACCAGGCTAGTTGCTGATGTGTAATTCTTTACTGTGTCAGCAAGAAGAACCAAGTTTCTCCCATAACAAAACCATCGAATGGTACACCTTAAATATTTACAATTGTTATTTGTCAATTATACTTCAATAAAATTGGAAAAAAGTGTGTATGCACCATTCCCCTGCCTTGAGACAGGTCTACACCAGAATCATAAAGATTCAAATCAGAGAGATCCAGTTGTAGCCCAAGAGAAGAGGGGTGGAGGTCTCACACAATCAACCAGTCCAGTGTTCGAGGACCCTCCACAGCTAAACATAAACATGTGTCTTCCCAGCACATAAATGTAACCCCTCAAACTATAGTTCAATAGTTTCTCCTTCCTTTTCTCCTGCACTTTGTGGAGATGGCGTGAGATCGGCCAGTACCGCTGGAATATACCCCATTGCAACACTTCACCACAATCTTCTCTAAATATCTTCAATCCCCAAGTGTCTGGAATTATGTGGCTGCTAAAGATGAGCCAGGAAGTTGAACTAGAATGCAGTGCATCTGTCGGAAACAGGACGCTCTGCCTCATCTGTGGGGAAAGGCGTTTTGACTCCCCCCACAGGGCTGGCAGCACTGGACCCGCTCTCGTTATTCCTAGAACAAAGGCCAGTGGACGAGTGGAGGCCCACCCACAGGTCAACATACTTTGAAGATATAAACCAAGTTAATAAATTGTTCATTAAAATAGGTTCTATCCTCCTTCCTTAAAAAGTATCTCTTCCTAATGACAAAATTGAATGACGTTTCTAACACTGTTTATTTTAAATAGTTTGTCAGCATATCAAAGAGAATTTAATTCAAGTTGAGGTGTTCTGTTGGTTATTGCCAATACCAAAATGAGTTCTGCAGGTATGACATACAATTCATAAATTATTATAGTTTTTCTTTTTAATATTTTATTTATTTATTTTTAGAGGGGGGGAAGGGAAGGAGAAAGAGAGGGAGAGAAACATTGATGTGCAAGAGATACATCAATCAGTTGCCTCTTGCGTGCCCCCAACTGAGGACCCGGTCCACAACCCAGGCACATGCCCTGACTGAGAATCGAACCAGTGACCTTTTGGTGCATAGGCCCATACTCCATCCACTGAGCCACACCAGTCAGGGCTATATTTTTTCATAAAAATACTTTTTGCCTTTATTTCAGCACATCACTAATTATATTGTTTAAAAGTTTTTATATACTTTGGGTTCTCCTGATAGCAAAGCTAAATGAGGCAAATTCTCTTGAGTCATCACAGTTCTTAGTTTTCTTAAATTAATTTCAATTTAGAACTTTTTCTCCTTCTGAGGCAATAGCAGTTTGAATTGTTAACAAAGTCTTTAAACAATGCTTAGATTCTGAAATTCACCACAATTTCACATATCATATAAAAAAGATTTTAATGTGGTCACATATATTATCATCACAAAAAATATCATGTAATATCTTAATTTCATCACAAAAGGCACACTTGTATTGTAATTTTATCATCTCTCTATGAACTATTCACATTTACAAGATCTGTGTTTCATGTATCTCTTCTAGTGAATCTCATATATTATCTAAATTTAATTCAGTTGCTTTACCAGCATCTAGTCATCATTCTCTGTATGTATTTGAGAGTACTTATGACATCAGACTTGACATGTGTTTTATCAAGATGTCCCTTTTGACTAGATCCAGAAAACATTATACATAATCTCTGTCTGAATTGTTCCCAATGCAATTGCTATGAGCATTGTTAAGACTATTCTCTTAGTAGCAAATTCAAAATGTTTCTGTATTCGGCAAACATTCTACTTTGCACACTTTTTTCCTCACCCACAAATCTTTTGTGCCATTATCCTATGCCTTTCCTCAGTGATCTTTTAATTGCCTAAATGACCTGAATATTTTTTGAAAATTTGTTAAATTGTATTAAATATTTCTATAAAAACAAAACTATTTGCACCGGTAGCTTCTGTACCAATCAAACAGCAATTGTAAAAAATCAGTATTATGCTCCGTATTTGTAACACCTGGACCAGTGTCATCCAATAGAATTTCCTGCTATGATGAAAATGCTCTGTATCTGAACTGGGCAATATGCTAGGCACACTCCATGCGTGGTTATTGAGCACTTGACATGTGCTGAGTGCAACTGAAGACCTGGAATTTTAATTATGTTCAACTTCGCTTTATTTAAATTTAAATGAGATCCATCCCCACCATACTGAATGGCACAGATTTTGACTTACATATAAATAATTTTAAAAGTAATATGAATTTGTCATATTGCAAAATATGTATCAGTTGTCAATATTATACTAATGAATGAAAGCTTCTTTGTCCTTACTTGGAAACCCTATTTTGTTACACAAAATCAATTGACTTCATAGTATCTGAGAGAAAGGATTTAATTAATTTCTCTCTTCTGTTTCAAAGTTCTGCCACTCAAATTATTCCTGTGCTCTAATATAGTGGTCACTTCTTCTACCCAGGACAGAGGTGTGGGGAATAATTTTTCTGTGCCCTGAACTGTTGTGTGTGTGTGTGTGTGTGTGTGTGTGTGTGTGTGCACTATGTGAGACCTTCTAAAACCAAGTCCTAGAACGATGACTCCTCTTGCCCCAATGTAGGATGAAGCAAGTAGGTGAGAGGGAAGCTCCTGAGTTGATTAAGCAGGCGAGGAGAGGAGGGAAAAGAGCAGTGCACAGAGATTGGTTTACCCTGCCCTGCCCCTCTTGCTTTCTCCACCCAGGAGGCCTAAATGTGGAGAGAAATGGTAGCTAGTAGCTTTGGGGCACAACTTTCTTTGCATTAAATTGTTCCTTATTTTGAGGGAGCAGGCTAAGACTTCACATAATCAACATTCAATAAATAATAGTTGACCAAATAAACGAGCAAAGCTCACATGCAAATACACCACCCCCACCAACACTAGGAGGGGCTTTGTCATCAGCGCTCTTTGGGATCTAATAATTCGACACAGTTAGCTCTAGTCCTAAGAGGATCGTAGCAAACTACACCAGCTCTCTAGGATTTACTTTTATATCTAAATCAAGGCATTTGCATATTGGATAAAATAACTCATCTTCTTAATCTTCACCAAAATGTTGTTATGTTCATTGTATAAACTTTTAACAGAATCAGTGGATCTGTTGCATGGAATGATTTGGGGGGTGAGTGGGGTGAAGGTACACCTAGGCATTCCTCATTACAGGAATGCCATTCAGGGGCTATCTTAATAAAGCACGATAAACTGAATGGTTTAAACAAAAGAAATGTATTGTCTGACAGCTCCAGAGCCTGGAAATCCAAGGTCAAGCTGATAGGATTATGCTCCCTCTGAAGGCTCCAAGAAAGGATCTGCTACAAATCTCCCTCCTAGTAGTATCTTGGCTTGTAGCAACCTAACCCAATTTTCACTTGGTGTTCTGTGTGTGTGTGTGTGTGTGTGTGTGTGTGTGTGAAATTTCCCCTTGACATAAGGACACAGTCATAATGATACCCACCTCACTCCATTACAACCTTATCTTAACTAGTTACATCTGCAGTGACACTATTTCCAAATAAGGTCCCATTTTTAGGTGCTAGGGGTTAGGACTTCAACATATACATTTGGGAGGGACACCATGAAACTCACAGCACACACATTCCAGATTAATTTATTGTTAGATATATTGGTATGTTGCATTCAACATAGTATGTTTTTCTTTTCTAAAAACTTCATATATGTTCTCAGCAGGTCATATATCATTTCCATTTTATAGCCATGAGGTAAGAGGAGCATAAAGAAGGTAAGTGACTTTTCTAAATTTACACAATTGTTTCCCACACTAGTTCCCAAGTATCCTGATTTCCAGGCCAGTGATTTTTTACTCTAAGATTCAGTAGTGTTTTCTCCATACCTAATTTATTTTTCTGCAGGCACCTTTATTGCTATGGCTCTAATTCCCATACAAACCGAATGTTTAAAGGCCACTTAGTCTTACCTGTTTTCTGCACCCAGAAAAATTCCAATTTGATCTTTTGTTTTTGTGTTTGGTCTGAAGAACAAGATAAATCTTTCGTGGAGATCGGATTCTGAGTCTTCCTGGAAATAGATGAGATGGCTCGTGACCCTGAACCT
Organism: Tonatia bakeri; assembly: GCA_004024845.1. Taxonomy (NCBI): domain Eukaryota; kingdom Metazoa; phylum Chordata; class Mammalia; order Chiroptera; family Phyllostomidae; genus Tonatia; species Tonatia bakeri. Next base: position 77,201 of record PVIA01005587.1, read on the forward strand.
CAAGGCAACTCTTGGCTCCTCAGAGCCAGGGGAGTGTCTCTGGGCATCTGGCTGACACAATCTCTGCAGCCCAGACCCTAAAGGAGGTGGTAAAGGCCGATGATGAGAAATCAGGCAGGCCCTGGTTAACGTGCCACCATGGCCACATGCCACTGTCCGTAACATCTCAGGCTTAATGACATAATCTCAGTAGCATAAGGGACTGGTCAAAATACACATAAAAACATGTCATAAATCATAAAGCACTTTACAAATGCTTGTTATTCATATAATAACAGGGAAGGGGTTCAGAACAGGTCTTCCTAAGACATTCTGCTTTAGCATGTGGATTACTTTGAGCTAAAGGCAATCAGGACCCCACAGGCTCCAGAGTAACTTCTGTTCCTCCCTTAATTACCTAGAAGAAACTAAACCCAGGGCCATACCCATAATAAGAATTATTATCAGAAATAACTTTTTATGACCTATCTATATGGCAGGGCAAACGTCTAATTACTGAACGTTGCTATTACAGTCTTGTGAGTTGCCGTACCCTCCTCCCCTCTGAAGCCTCAGGACTCCCACCCCATCTTTAACTCATGCCATATATACCTGTTTTGCCTTTCTGTCTCTGAATCTCTCATATATGTGGTATTTCCGTGTATGCGTATGTAACTAAATGTGGTTATTTTCTCTTGTTAATCTGTCTTATGTCAATTTAATTAATAGATTAGCCAAAAGAAACAGGAATGGTAGAGAAAAATTTCCTCTTCCCCCACATAGATGCATTCCACCGCTGTTCCATTGAGCATTTAAGCTAGCTGTTCTGGCCCTACCACCACCTTCAGTCATCTACGTGTCCAAAACATTCTCCTCTGTTCCTCGGCATTCTGGCCATGGTAACTGTGTTCTTCATCCACATGGCATGTGTCAGAGGAAGACTAATTGAGTCTAAGACACAATTGGGCACTGTTCCTATTGATGTCCAATATGTGATAAATGACAAGACCTGTCCAAAGTAGGTGGTCGGAGACCAATGACGGGACCCACGCTGCTCTCTGGCATAAGCTCCAGGTGTTCCTTGCTCAGACCTGACATTGCAGCTCCGCCTTAGCCACGCAGCCCTTCCCTCTCCTCGTCACTGAAGAATCTTCACCCAGGCTAAAGTAGGGATATTTTCAATGTGTCTGGAGAAGCTGTACTGGATCAAGTAATCTTCCATCTTTTTCTGAAATTTTCTAGGCTCAAGAATCAAGAGTGACTCCTGTCTTCTCTGTCGACCTTCCTCAAATTAACAAATAACATACGGTTAGATATCTGGTATTACAGAAGGCTTCAAGCATCAGACGGAAAGTCGATGGGGAGAAATACATATACCAACTCTTAAAAATATTATTATTATTCAAATATCCAGTCAATATATAATTTATAGTGGAGATTCCACTGCCCCATTATAAGGCAAAGTCAAAGGGTCAAATTCACTGTTTGAATACCATTTACTGTAAAAGTAGTCAAAAAAGTTTCCAGTGGGAAACGGGGACCCATCCTGCACTGCTAGTCTCAGCTGTGTGATCGGGGCTGGCTCCTGGACACCTGCGGTTGGCTGAATAATGGTTCCCCAAACACTGAGTTCTAATCTCCTGTAAATGTTATCTTATATGGAAAATGGATCATTGTGAATTGATTAAATGAAATTTTGAGAGGAGGAGGTTGTCCCAGATTACCTGAGTGGACCCTGAATGTAATCACAAGTATATTTGTAAGAGATAGATGGAGGGAGAGTTCAGATACATGGAGAGGAGACTGAGGAAAGACAGATTTGAGGATGTTGCACCGCCACACACTGGCCTTGAAGATGGAAGAAGGGGCCATCGTGAGCCAGTAAGATGAAGGAATGCCCACCGCCACCAGAAACCAGAAAAGGCAAGGGAAAGGATTCTCTCCTAGAGCTGTTGAAGGGTGCACAACCCTCCCAACACCTTAGTTTTGGCTCAGTGATGCTGATGTTGGACCTCTGGTCTCCAGAACCCTTAGAAAATTGATTTCTACTGTTTTAAGCCATAAAGCTCATGGTAATTGGTTACTGCAGCCATAGGAAACTAATGCAATATAACTGAGTCCAAGTCTGTCATCTGTTGAACTGGGGATGGGAGGCAGGATAGATCAGTGGTTCTCAACTCTGGTCACACAATAAAATCAGCGAGAGAGCTTTTAAAGTGCATGGGTACCTCAGTACTCGTCATTAATTCATTCCAGAACTTGTGACGAGTGCTGAAACCAATGAGTACCGAGTGAGAAAGCATTTTCTCTTGTGGGGGGTGTGGCATGAGTCATACAAGTTCTAGCAAGTGGGATGAGTCTCAAGCAAGCACCGAGTACTGAGACATTTTTTTCTTGTCAAAATGTGACAAGTACGAGGTATGCTGAGGTCTGAAGCCAATGAGTAGCCACGTATGACTATATTGTGAAGTAGGTCTGGCTCCAGAGATTCTAGTTTAATAGTCTGGGGCGAGGCCTGAATGTCAGTACTGATAAAAGCTCTTCAAGTCATTATAAGGTTTGGGAAGGCATGGAGTCACCAGACTGTGTGGCTCTTCCATAACCTAACATGCTTTTGTTCTATGTTTTTATACTCTAACACGATTAACTCTTTGAATCTGAGATAAGGGATCCCTGGGGAGGAGAGAAGGAAAGAAAGGCTCCAGGAGAAATTAAGGTAAGACTTAATGATATGTAAGACAGGCAGAGGGACATCACAGCAAATTTTAGCATGTCCTTTTGGTGTCCCTTCCTCTGCTGGGGTAGGGGGTGGGTAAAATTGCTACTAGCAGTGAGGAAACACTATAGAAGCAGGTGGCTTTCAGAAAGGCCACATCAAATGGCCAGCCAGTTTACCTCTGTGCTCTGCCAGAACAAAAATCAAAGGACCAGCAGAAATTCAAAGGACTCCCTCTCTTAATGATCGATTCGTTCATTTACAAAACATTTTTAGAGTGCTTTTTCTTATGGGGTACAAGAAAACATTTAGCATTCAGTCGTCGGCAAATATGCAGGGTGTACATACTGTGTATCAGGCACTGCTCTAGGTACTTGAGGTCCAGACAAAATCTGGCAAACTCCTATCCTTCATGAGGTGCTGGGGGTGGAGGAGGGAAAGGAGAGGGGCTGTGATAAAAAAAAATAGATCAGGGTGAAAAATAACAAAGAGGTGGGAGGTCAGACACAAGTTTGGACAGGAAAAGGCTCACTGAAGATACAAGAGCAAAGCCCCAGAGTGGGTGAGAATGCGAGCCTTGACCGTTGACTTCAAGAGCTTTCCCAGCAAAGGGAGCAGCAAGAGCTGATGGCCACTTTCTTTCAATAAATCTAGAGAATTCACCATCCTCAGAACTTGATTACTTGACTGAAGAATCAATGCATTTTCTTCTGCTTTGCCCTATCTCAAAACTATTTGGAAATGGAAAATATGAGAATCTGTTTTAAACTGCCGCAAAGCTTGAGTGTGGGGGATACGGTTTTGGAGAAGAATCGGTTCTATCAATAAGACCTTTCTTTACCATTTTTAGCAATAAAGACAGCAAGAGGAAACATTTCAGGCAAGTACTCTAAAAGCAAACGTTGGGCCATTGTGGGGCTCCAGGCTCCAAAGGGCAAATTCCTTGACAAGAAGCTAAAGAGAGGAACAGTGACCAGCAGCAGAAGCTGCTCGGCTCCATGCTGATTCTCAGTGCTGTGATGTGATTCCCCTTTTTCATTTTTGGACCAGTCCCCTTTCCAATTAGGGATCACAGCTGCTAAGAATAAAGTGGTGTCTGTTTAACTGGCAGAAGGCACAATGGCCCACTCATGCCATCAATAGGAGTCATTGTTCAGAAAATATTGCCATTGAGTTTTTAAAATGCTAATGGCATTAATTGCTCTTTCCACGCTGATTGTCACCCAGTTCTTTCTTCTTATTTTTTTAATGCAGGAAGGCTTTTTTTCTTTTAACTGTAGCATGTTGAAAACACTTCTCAAGAAAATACAGATTCATAATTTGAAAGCTTTGAGGAAACTTTGATATTATTTACTTAACCAACTCATTTACAGAGGAGGATGCAGCCCAGAAAGGTTGTGTAACTCAGTTAAAGCAACACGGCTACCGAATAGCAGACTTGGAAGTAGGAACCAGTCTTTTCATCCCAATCCAACATGCTTTCGCTCTCGTGGGTTGTGCCACCAGAAATGTTTTTGTTAGAGATCTCTAGTTCACCATCATTTTTTTTTGCCATGAAGAAGTACCAAATAAGCATTTTCTCCCACCATTTTTTACTCACTACTCAAATATTAAGTCCAGTCAAATTTCTTAGGGCTTTCTTGTTGAATGAATGCTATCTTGCCTGCTCAAGGAAAGGACGTCCTTGTACAGTGTGCCCCCCGGGGAATCAAAGGGATGTGTTACTCTTTCAGGTACAGGCATGCTCCCTGATGTAGCATGTCCTGTGGTTCATGTGGGCTTCAGATAAGGGCTTGTCCCCTTAGATGATCTGATCAGAGGGTTGTGGCTGGTCAATCAGCCTGTCCAGAGAGCTGAGAGTGCTTCAGCCATCTGAACGCAGTGCGCTGAAGACAGTGCACTCAATGAGCCTTGTTTAAAAAGGGGACCCCTCACTTCATTCTGAAAAATACAAGGGCGATTCAGTTCACACTGATATTAATCAAGCTCTGCTTTATCTGCATATCTATAATTCCCCTATTATTAGCAAAAAACAAAACCCTGGTTTAGATATGCAGCTTTAAGCACAAGAAAAATAGAGATGAACTTGGAGTACACAGGATTTTTGCTTCAGGTACTTCATTCAATCATTTATTCAACAAAAAACGTTATTAAAACCTACTAAGTCAAGCTATTTACTAAGTGTTAAAAAAATTATTCAGGACACTTGTTAAAGGTAGAAAGCTGACTTCATTCACAGGGGGACTGTGGAGACAGACATAGGGACCACAGTCCCTATGGGGGAGAGAGATGGCCTCAATTCCCAATACAGCCTGGGCGAGTGGGAACTCATAGCCAAGCAGGAGGGCGAGGAACTGTAGATGGCGTGGAGATTAAGGGACAGAAACCTCATTCAAATCAGAGTTGGGAGGGCCTAAAAAGGGGAGGTATCATACCCTATGCTCATTCCGGAAATCAATAGGAGGAATTCTTTATAATAATTCTTCCATTTTCCTCTTCTCTACTATAAAAGAGCAGCCTCTCCTACATTTCCCAGAAAGTGTGCTTGGTTTGCCATTAGACCACAAGTCATGAATTGCAATTTTTGTTACTCTGGTATAAACCCATTGTGGCCGGAGGACTATCTGGCTTTTTGTTTAAGGTCAACAATTAAAAATGACTATGAAGAAAGGTCAGGGCAAGGGGAAATTCTTACTCAACCAACCTAACAGAATTCATGCCGAAGGCAGGCCAGGGTGATGAGACATCACTTGGGGGATGGTGGGAGATGAAGACCCCAGTTAGATATCAAGGATGATTAAATACTGAGGATGGAGGATTCTTGCTAGACCTACACAGCAGGATCTTGCTAAAGTTGAACCAGGTAGAAACAAACACGGAAATCCCAAAGTTGCGGCCTAGCTGAAAAAGGGTTCAAGGGCACCTGAGTAGAGTTTGGTAAAGAGCCTTTTTGTGAGAGACAATAAGGGATAATATTGAAGTAAGACAAGTTTCTGGCTCTGCTATGATTTACGGTGTGACCTTTGAATAAATCATTTTATACCTCTCAGCCTCAGTTTTCTTACTTTAAAATGGAGCTTTTAATGAAGTTTTAATACTTGTTTTGAGATTTTCTCACACAAAATAACAAATTAAAAAACTGTGAGTCATGTTGCCAATGCAAACAAAGATTTAAAATATAGTCCTTCTGAAGGATGCTAGTTAGTAACAATAATGTGCCAGGCATGGTGCTAGGATCGTTCAGACATTCCAACATCTTGCCAGGTATGCAGTTGGGTCCTAACAACCAGCAGAGACTGAGGCACAGCAAGGGGAAACATTTGCCCAAGTTCCCAAGGCCAGGAGGTGGAGGGTCAGGATTCAAACCCTGTTGTAGGGGAACTGACTTAGAGATGCAGCATGGCTCCAGCAGCAAAGGCATCTGGGAAATGATGGACTCTGTGACTATTTAACTCTCTGACTGTTTACCACTCTGCAGCCTTCGGCTTGGGTGACTACCCAGAAAACTGGAATGCCACATGAAGATAAACATCAAGGTTACAGGGAGAAAGTTAATGAATATACAGAATGTGATAACTGCCTGATGCTATCTGTTAATTTAGGAATGCACTGTCCTTTCTGGTGGTCTTTGTGACTACCCACCATATAGTTTTACCATCAACCCCCTATAAAAGGCATCCTTCCCTGAAAGAGGTGTGGATTTTTTTCCCTGGCCTGCCACCGCTCTAAGCAGCTGTTTTGCCTGAGTATGTAAGTTTCTCCTACTAAAGCTATTATGGATTTAATAAGGCTACCTGTCAGTCCTTTGGAATTGATCCTGAATTTAGACTTCGGGGCTTTTCCCCAATACCTGTCTGCAACTTAAAAGTCTCTGAAGTAAAGGCTATGCATATGTGATTTCTACAAAACAGACTTCAATTTAGCAAGAAAAAAAACCTACAGGCTGTAAAACTCTCAGAGTTAACTAACCAAACTGGTTTGCACAATTTCATGCACTTATAATGACATATGTCCGCAGCCCCCAGCAATAGAAATTACCTCCTGAAGCCAAATGTCTTATCTCCCAATACAAATTCCAGAACCATCCAAAGCAATAATTAAAAGCATATTTCCAGGTCAATTAGTCTATAAATTTGACAGCTTAATCAAGAGTTGTGTGGTCTCCACTGTCAAAAAGGTTTTTTTGTTTTGTTTTGTTTTGTTTTTTAATCTAGGCCTAGACAATTTCAGTATGACAGATAAACAAAGTTTACCTGGGACTCATACAAAAAAATTCAGGAACTGACTTTTGCAAGCCTAGACACTTAAAACATACATATACAACGAAAAACTCAACATCAACAGAAAACCAGCAAGCCTAAAAAGCTGACAGCAAAAATTCCTAATTCAATAACTGTTCTCTAGAACATTACATATTAAAGGGGTTCAGAACAGGCCTCCCTAAGATGTGCTTCTTGGGCACGTGGGTTATTTTGAACTGAAAACAATTGAGACCCAATAGGCTCACAAGAAACTCTTACTTCTCCCTTAAAGAATTTAAATCTGGGGACTGGCCCATAAGGAGTTACCACTAGAAATAACTTTTTATGACCTCTATAGGGCAGGAAAAATGTCTAATTACTGAACATCTGCCCTTCTCATCACCCTATGAATTACCCTCCTTCCCTCTGAAGCCACAGGACGCCTTACCGCATTCTTAGCTCAGAATGTCACATAGTCCTCATCTTCCATTTCCATCTCTGATCCTCTCATGTATGTGGGGTTCCAGTACATATGTACGTAATTAAATGTGGTTATTTTTTCTTGTTAATCTGTTTCATGCTAACTGGATCATTAGAACAGCTGTAAGAATCTAGACAAATAGAGGAAAATTTCTTCCTCACCCAAAACACCCAGGAAGAATTAGCAGGAAACCAAACTTCTTGTGTTTGCTCTCATGTTTCCTTTAAGGTGTCACCAGTAGTCCTACATGAGAAAGCAGGCTGAAATCATCTTCATAAGAAGCCTCAGCTGAAGGCAGTGAGGCATTTATTTCCATCATCACCTGGCATATTTGAAGCCATATTCCTGCTCCCAAGTGATCATCCATATCCTAACCTGTGGCAACCTTGATATGTTAGTTTCAGTATCTCTCAGGTAGAAGAGGTGTTAGGGGAGAGAATTTAATCCATCAAATGTGGTCATCTGGCAACTGGTTACCTATGGGTACCTGAAACATGTCTGTCAAGTTAAAAACAAACAAACAAACAAACAAACAAACAAACCATCAAATGAAAAGAAAAAACAGCAAAGACAAAAATTGAGGGTAAGGCCACAGAGCAATAGTTGAACTCTTTTCCAAATAATTATCTTAAACCAAGGTTAACATCACTCTTTCTCAACTCAGAAAGTGGTTTTTATGTACGTCACTAAAACAACTCAGGGGTACTAATTTTTAAATTCCTATTTTTAAGATTTTTGCCTGTACTTTGTGTAGTCCATCTGCCAAACTGCAGGGAGAGTGCTTGCTTAGGTGCAGATCGTTACTTGGCCCACACGTTTACCGCATGCGTGTTATGTTTACCATACCTCTCTGTCCGAAGTCGGATATAAATGTAACACACGACTGTGCTGTGCAATGTATAAAGACATCTGCATTGCTTTTCACTTACAGCGACTCCCTTACATATCTCATCTCTTTCTGTTCAGCCTTAGAACTATCCTGCGAAGTAAATGAAAAAAGGTTCTGCCACTCCTATTTTGCAGATTGAAAAACTAAGACTCCAGGGGTTTGAGGGACTCACCTGATAAAGCCTAATAGATTCAATGTCATGTGGTAGGAAGAACAGGGACCCTGGAGCTGAGCAGAACTGCCACCTGTGCTTACCAGCTGCTTTTCCTGTCTCTCTTCATCCCTCCCTCCCTTCTCCCGGTAGTCAGTAACTGCTAAACTCCCTGGATTTAGCCAGGCAGGCATTTGGTTCAGTCACTGACTGGCAGTTATGTGGTCATATTCTCGTTCTGATAATCCAAAACGGATAACCTCAAGCCCAACCTGTGCCAACCATGATATATCAACTGGATCACAGCACCCAAACCCTGCCCTTACCTTGTATCTTAGCTATTGTAGGCATTTTGGTTGGTTAATAAAGATAAACACGAATACTGTCTACTGGAGCACATAATTGTCACCACAACTATGTGTGTTGTGAGCATATAAGTAGCCTTTTATCTCCAAGTATCCCTGAGAACTGTGATTTAAGGTAACAACGTTTAGGGTAATATATTACAAACTGAGCAGACTTCCACATACAAGAATCACTTACTGGAAGCTTAAGAAAGAAGAGAGAGAGTTTTTACCTCCTTGTCTCCAGAAAGCTCACCATCCTTTCAAACACCCTCACAATGCTGGTACTATTTTTTGTTTTTAGCAATAATGCAGAGTCATTATCATTTTCCTTAATCACATGACCTCCGGCAAGCTTCTGACCTCTCCATCCTTTATTCATAAAGACACATACCAATTGCTTCATTGTTAAGCGTGAATGAGACTGTCGGAAGGCAACCAGCATTTTTATGATTAAGATCATTCAGTAGAGGTCAGCGGCTGTGGGAATGGAATATGGAGAGGGAAAGGCGACAGACAAAGAAGAAGTATTAGCACAAAAATCTACTTGTAAGTCAAATATTGATGTCCCATCTTGTTCCTTCATGAAAAAATTAGTTTTTCCCAGAGTACGTGCAAAAGACATGATGTTAACAAGCTTTACTACACAAACACATACAGGAGGATGGGTAGGAAGTCTTATACTCAACACTAGCCTAAGTAAAACTTAAAGTTCTCTGTATTTATAAATTTTAACATGGAATGGGGATTGTAAGGCAAGATAAGTACAAGATGTGTTGGATTTACCAAATTTATGTGATTGTGAAAATATCTTCTTACAGTCCATGTCACAGAATGTTCTGTGGAATACACCTTGGTGAGTTGTATCTGTAAAAAGTTGTATCTGTGTGTGTGTGTGTGTGTGTGTGTGTATAGAGAGAGAGAGACTCCAGATAAAATATAGAGGAATTTCTCAAATGCACATAGTAACTTACAGTTTATCAAATACTTAACTGACATAATCTCAATATATGATGTTTTGATTTCACCACCCCCTTGAATTTTATCTAATTCCATATGGCCCTCAATTAAGGCAGCCTATAACCCACATTAACAACAGAATTTTTTTGTCAGTCTCCCTCCAATGTTTCCCATTTTTTCATTCCTATCTTCTCTCCTTTTTCTCTAAATACTGGATATGGGGCCAAGGGAAAACCACCTCCTTCCTCCTGACCTTGGGTCCAGCACTTTCTTCTCTTCCAGTAGGATCCTAAATAAAAGGCAGGACCAGGGGGGTGGTGGGGGGTAGGCAGGATTCAACTTTTGCTGAGTACGTGCTGTGTTATCAAGGTATTAGTGATTAGTTGGTGATTTTAAAGATGGCACCATTCTCCCAACACTTGGAAATGCAGAGGAAAAATAAAAATAAATCAGGACAATGTATAAAGGTAAATTCAAATTAGATTCATATCTCAGCTTCATTGCTAACATTAGGCAAGAAAAAGAAAAAAGAGAAGCTGTTTTCTGCCACTTGATATTGTATGCATTGCTGGTCCCTGGTTTCCCTGATTAAAGATAAAACAGATAAAATTAATTATCTCACCCTGACCCTGTAGCTCTGTTGGTTAGAGCATCATGCCAATACACAGAAGTTGAGAGTTCCATCCTCAGTCAGGGCACATACAAGAATCAACCAATGAATGTGTAAATAAGTGGAACAACAAGTTGCTGTTTCTCTTTCTCTTTCCCCCTTCCTCTCTGTCTAAAACCAATCAATCGATTAAAAATAAATAAAATAAAAATAATTATCTGGGAACTTCTGCATCAGTGGCAACTGCAAGAGACAGTTGGATTGATTGATTGATTGACTGATTGATTGATTTTGCTTCTCGCCACATCTTTTTCTTTTACAGGATCATGCCTTCACCCAAAACTTGGTCCACGTGGTGTGGAAAAGATGAATTCCACCCCTCTGATCCAGGGGAGACATATGGCCAGAGAACAATGTCCTTTGGCTGAAAGGATGCATTGAGAGATGGGCACATGATGTCAGCAGGTCAATCAGTGTTCAGCCTCAGGACTTTTGCTGTAACTCTGGGAAAGGGTTCTTTGTTCTCTGTGATTGCTAGCTGTGAGAACAATGTAAGCCTGGAAACTCCGGCAGCCATGTTAACTACCACATTAGAACAAGTCATGAGAATGAATCCAAAACTGAGGAGGGCGGGGCCAAGATAGAGACACAGAGAGAAGAAGGCAGTTTACTGGTGGTGTCATCTGAGCTACTTCCTGGATCCAGCCCTCCTGAAGCTGGAACACTTCTGAAGTTGTAGTTTAAGAGCCAATAAATCCTTTTTTTTTCTACAAAAATAATTGGTTTGAGACTGCAACTAAATGCAATCTCAATTTTAAAATCTCTATAAAGATACTGATGTGCATGTATTTATAATTTTACCTTTCGTCCCCCCTCACTTATTGATCATCTAAGCTGTGCATTCGAAAGGATGTTGTCTATATTCAATTGGCATTTTGAGATGTTTTCGTCATCAGTTTTGGGTTATCGATGCCACCATATTTTCAGATATAAAAGTATGACTATTATTTTAAAAGGTTGTCCATAGTAAAAGCTAAGTTGTCTTTGTTCTGACATAAACAATTGTAGAAAAGCTGCCTTGCAACTGGCATTACAGCTGCCAGAGGAGAAACGGGATTCACCTATCCATCATTCTTTCTTTCCCAGAGTGCTCCTGTTGAACTGAAAGCCTAAGAGCAAAGAACACATTTTTGTTGTCTTCTAAGTTATATTAATTAGTCTAAGTCTTCAAATTGCTTTTTGAGGTGAAACCATTATTCATCAGCAAACCCAAGTTTTTTGTTACCATAATGATGGCTCCTTTCAAAGATGCTAATTGGCCCACCTGCCACGAAAGAACAATATCACCTTTGCATTAATGACTGGGAACAACATACCTAGACATCCTATTTATGAATTTGTAAGTGAAGGCTTCATGCGCAAAAATATATTTATTTTTACTGTTCCAATAGCAATGAGAAGTCACCGCACTGAAAGTGAACATTTTGGCAATGCTCTGCACCTCCTGGAAACAGAATGTTGCTCGTGCGGGAGCCACCAGAGAAAACCCATTATTCTCATTGTTTCCATACCATTGTTTCTATATATATGAGAAATATTTCCATATTTCTCAGCAAAGTAGACCGTATTGAAGCAGTCCATCCTCTACACCTGGCCTATGAATATCTGTTATGCTATTTCTATCCTGTTTCTGTAGAGGGGGAAGAATTATTAAATGATATTTTCAGTATTGAAATGAAAATAGCAGTAACGAGTAATGAAGCAGTAACAAGATTTATCTCAGGTTCTTTTCTAAAATGCAAAGAGAAAGTATTATGCCCTTTATAGTATTATCTAAATATTTCTTCACATTTTTTTAAATTGTATTTTTAGCTACACTGTGTTTTATTGGCTATCAAATGTTTGATATGGCATTTCAACTGACTGTATTTTTTTCCAAAGGCTAAAATAATTTTTATAAGCCTCCCCTACGGAATCAAAACTACGCGTAAAGCAACATAAATAGCCCTCTCGTCTGAAAAAGTGAGAGGTCTATAAAAATCTAGCATAGAGAGCCAAGTACACTATAGCTCTTACAAACCTTATGTCTAAAAATAAACCTTTTCATGACACTTGTTTGAAGAAAAAAGGAGTTGTTCTAAAGGAATATTCTAGAAACAAGTTTAATCCAAATGTCTCATTTTTAAAAAAATTAGCTTTATAGCCTCTGTTCCATAAATAAAATAGCCTAATATATGAGCAATTTGCTAGTTGTAAAGTAGGCATGTGGGGATGTTGGGTCAACTCTTTCATGGACCCAGGTGGCCTCTAATGGACTGAAGTACCCATTTATTAAATGGCAACCCAGGGTCAGAAGAGCTAAGGGAGCAATGAGAAGCACCGAAATTATTGTCGGCAACCAGGCTGTATCCTGAAATCATCTATCTGGTCCGTATAGAAAATGAACAGAACTGAAATTTTTTAAAATGTGATGATATGTGATGCCGAGAATCTGGTTTCTAAACAAATGTCTTAATTTCAAAAATTGATCAGGTTGGTTTATGAGTTTCCACTGGGTCTAAGTAAGGAATTACTATAGCTCAGCAAAGACACTCTCCACCACCAAGGAAGTTCATTAGTTGAATTTAGGGGGCTGCAGGGATGACTGTAATTTAAAATTTGGAAGTTTACCTTTACATATGGTCATAGGCATTGGATGCAGACGAGACAGACAGAACACAGCCTGTGCTGTCAATAGTCTCAAGTCCAGAGGGGAGACGGACCCATATATCTGCAGCCATAAAACGATGTAATAAGCACAATGACCAAACGTGCCTCTAAGTGCCTTGATGGCAGAAAGGAAGGAGGGATCGATTCCACTTGGGAAGCTCAGACACTTCCAGGGAGGTATTTGCACTAAGGCTGAAAGCTAAGGAGGAGTTTCTCTATGTAGACCAGGGGAATGAGGGGCATCTCAGTAGATGCATGAAATACGATGACAGATTTAGAGAGTTGTACAAGTTCGGTGGGATTGGAACATTAAGCACACCCAGAGAGCAGTGAGACTGGAGGTTCTGAAGACATGCATATTTACACTTTAATATTTCAGTCATTTAAAAAGATGCCCAAGGAACAGGTTGTATTAAGGAGGGTGTATTTGATAACAAATTACTGAACATTTAGTGGCTTATAAACGACACACTTATTCTCTCACGGTTTGCGGGGTCAGGAGTCTGGACATGGCTTAGCTGGGAGTTCTGCTTACTTCCAAACTTCTGCCATTTCAATCCAGTTTGCTCTTGGCTTATGACCTTTGGTTTCATGTCTTGTTTTGGGTCCCCTCTCTTCTGCCCTTTGGACAGAAGTCAATATTTGTCTTTGCTAGCTTTAATGTTTGATGCTACCAAAGTTGTTGGTTTTGTCTTCCACCTCTAGCCCTGGGCAGGAAGAATCACATCTTAGTTTTGGCCTCTGAGCTTTTTCAGCTAACTCAAAATTGTGCTCCCAGAAACATAGGTGTTAGATTCAGAACATTTTGTTGCTTTGAGCTCTTTGCTCTTGGCAGTAGGAATCATTCCTAACAAAAAGAGCATCGGTTCCCATAATCCATTTGATACCACAGATGACATTGCCAAACTCCCTATAAGAAGAGGGAATCATTTCTGCCCAGAAATCCATGGTGGTTAGGAGCTTTGGGAAGTTTTTTTAAGATCTAAAAAGTAACTGCTTTTAAGATTACTTGTCAGGAGAGTGGGATGCTGAGAAAAAAAGATGTACATGATGCAGGATGCATGAACTGAGAACTGGAAAAAATATCATTCCCCTCGTTTTCTTTAGTTCAACTGAGATCTGAGTCTCTGCTCCACCCTGCCAGGCTGATCAGCTATTCGATCTCAGGTACTGTCATGGTCTCCTCTCTGTCCTTGGTTTGCGTATCACAATTTGGGATATGTAAGTTACTTCTAAAAAAGTATAGGAGAAGTGTTCTCATCTCCACTCTCTGTAAGCACCACAGTAGCCTCTGGCTGCCAGGTAACTCTCATGGAGTCTGGGAACTCTTTCTAAAGCAGAGAACCTTCACAGGGTTAACCCCACCTCTCTAGGCATTCATCAGGCCTTAACTTCTAAGTTCTTGTCTCCTCTTCAGGGGGGCAGCCACAGAGAAATATGTAGCATATGGATCCCTACTAGCCTGAGGACACACAAATCTCTCTCCTTTTCCCCATTCAGAAGAGTCTCTCTCCATTTCCTTGCCCTCCAACACCTTCACCTCTTTCTGTGGGACATAATATTTTTAAATACTTACAGCATTTATAAGAGACAGAAAGAATTACTGACTTCAGGTTGCTTTTACTAAGGCTCAGGCTTCTACCTGGTACAAGAGGCAAGATGAGGTACAACTTGGCGTAGTGGAAGATACAAGGAGAAAAAACCATGAATGGATGTTTTAACCAATTAACCTGGGCATATACTGTGGTTATGTCCCAGGTCTCTGGGGGCTACTATGGTACTTGGCTCAATAAGTATAGGTTATGTAAAAAATGAATGAAGAAATGCATGAAGAGTATTCAGTAAGATTTTTATTCCCCCCAACTTTGTTCAGGTTTGACAAATGTAAGCTATCTCCATCACCTTCTCAGACTGCTCACATAAATTGTTATATCAATATGGCAACTATCTCAAGAGCAAAGAAATAGACCTTAAGGTCATGATGGTCTGAATTTTCAATGGTTCACACATTAGATGAGCAGAATGCAATCTAGGATATTTCAAACATCTTTTCATCAAGCAAAAAGTTTGTGGGCCTATTTCCTATCTCTTACTGTAGGAAGAACTTTGATGGCAAGACTGCTAAGGCCTGTACCAATTCTGATGTGGAAATAGTCTGCAAATTACTGTTAGGCCAACAAAACCTGCAAAATCAGCGTCCATTTGAAGAAAAATAAATGCAAACATAAGCCAGAGTGTGGATGAGACTCTGGTGCTCTCAACATATCTCCAGGTGGACAGAACTCTGCTTGCTTCCCCCACTAAAAAACGATCTGTGTCCATCGTATCCTTCCCTCCACTGATACTCTTCCACATGAAAAATGTTTTTCACCTCTTTTTGAAAGCAAGTCTCCCTGACTGTGCTTGGGATATGTGTGAGTCAGCTTTGCCATAATAACAAACTCCCAAATCTCAGGGACTTACATCAAGGGTGTAATTTTCAGTCACATTATGTGTTATCAGTGGACCAACCATGGATCACCCTAGGTGATGGCTCTTACTCCATAAGTCTTCTAACCTCAGAATGCAGGCTGGGCCAGCAGACCTCATCTTCATGGTAAAAGGGAAAAATAAGAGAGTTGATGATGTATATCAAGTCCACTCACATCCTACTGACCAAAGTATGTCAGATGCAAAAACCCAGTCAGTGGAACAGGAATGTGTAGTTATCTTAGAGGGAATATACAATCCAAATAATCATACAATTTATGATCCCTCTTGCTTCCTCATAAAGCTTCCTCCATCGGTGATCCCTCTCTCTGTCATATCTTCAACTCTCTCTCCATTCACCCCTTTCTCTGTCTGTAAACAAACTTAAGTCCTTTCCATTAAAATAAATAGCAAATCATCCTGCAAATCCAGTTCCTTCTATCTACTATCTAATCACTCTTCTTTCCCCCAAGATTCTTATAAGAGGAATCAAAGCCTGCTGTTCTTTTTACTCTTCAACCCACTGCATCATGATGCTTCCAACCCTACCCACAAATCCTTGATGTGGCTGTTGCCACAGTTACTAGTATCTTCCTGGTTGCTAATATCAATGAGTACATTTTCAGTCTTTATCTTATTTGACCTCTTGGCCAAGATAGAGCACTGTCAACCACTGTTGAGGAGCTCACCCCACTTAGTCATCCTGATACATGCTGTTCAGGCTTTCTTACTATCCTTCTGGCCATTAACTCCAAGTATCTTTTGAGAACTCCTTCTCCTCTTGTATGTCTGTGAAGGCCAATGAATAGTTCACCCTTTTTCTGCATCTTTTTGAAACCAGCTGGGAAATAAGTGGAGGAGTCAGGCAGGTGAAGATAGAAATGCAAGCTACATTTATTGATGAAAGCTATACTGGTGACATGGTTTAGATGTACAGCAATTATGAGCCTCCCAAAATGGAAACTCATAGGTAGATAGACTTACCCACACAGTCCCAGGCAACGATGGACATCCACAGGCCTCCCCGCAGGGGCAGACAATTTTTTATTGTTTTTCGGAGGGCTCTCTGTAGGGTGGTAGGTAGATACCAAAGGGGAATAAATGACTGAGATTAAGCCTCTTTTGCTCAGTTCTTCCCTCTAAAGTCACCAATCAGATATGTCACTCTTCTACCCTCTAACTGACAGGGAAGTGAGAGGTCAAGACTGTTAATCTAATGGAAGTCCTCTGATATGGAAATATGAACCAGGAGGAAAGAATTTCTCTCCTCACTCCATCCACAGCCCAATAGCATTTATTTCTTTACCATCAGTGTTCCCCAAGCTGTTATCCACCATCTTCTTCTCAACCAACTCTATGTGTTCTTTGCATTATCTAATCTACTCAACTGATTTCAACTTTCCTGTGTACAGTGGTAATTCTAACAATATAAAATGATTCCTTCTGTGGGTCAGAGGTATTTAAGGAAGAAGAATATGAGAAGGTACTTATAGGGAAAAAAGGCAATAGAGGGAACAATGGACTGTCTTATATCCAATTCAACACCATGCACCTGGTCTGAGCCCTAAGAATTTGCATCAGTTTTCCAAGAACTTGTGTATAACACCCTGCAGAGGCCTCTTAAACTATCCTTCATCAACCTCTAGGAAAATACATGGTACAACCCACTCTGCCTTACTCCTGGAAGTCCCTTTCTTCTTCTCCCGAATGTTGCAAAATCTTGCTTCTCATCCACTTCAGTGGGTACCTGAACTCAGGATGCTAGAGCACTTGGCAAAAGCAACAAATTACCCTTCAGAACAAAGAGGCACAGTTCCAAATCCAAGTTCCGAGAACAGGCTGTGCTAAGGAATAGCTCTCCAGCTAGGTAAACCATCTGAACTTGGAGAGTGACTTTGCATCACACAGCTCCAACTAATCACCTATTCACTACTCATGCTTTATCAACCCACCTTTACCCTCCTTACCAACACCGGGTCTGCACCAATCCATGCTCATTTCTTTCAGGTTCTGATTCAACACTCACCTCTGTCCCTGCTTTTCTCTAGGATGCCCACCCTCCACATTTATTTCCCTGAACATTGGAGTGTTCAGTCCCCAACACAGTGGGCTCCCATGTGTGTTTGGGGAGTCAGAATAGCACGGTGAAACTCTCCAGGACTTTGACATCTGGTAGAAGAGCAATGGATCCCAGCTCTGGCTTAGCCAGCTATGACTTTGGGCAAGTTACTTAATAGTTTCCTCCATTGCCAGATGGATAACCACAGTTGCCTTGGAGAGTTGTTCCAAGGATTAAATCAGATAATATTCGTAAAGTGCTTAGCTCTGTGCTTGACTCATGCTAGAATCCTTAGTTTTACCTCCATTTTCTGGTCATTTTATGTAATTCTTTTCTTTAAAATCTGACCTGTCTACCCTTTGAGAGTGTTTTGTTTTTTAATGCCACAAATAGAATGTTGCTATTGTCTAGCACAGGCTGTTTATGGATTAGTCAATAATTGTTTCTGAAATTATTGGTATTCTTACATAATATTGAGGTCAAAGGTGAGAGGGACATGTGAGAATCAGATATAAAAGTTGATGGCCTCAACAGAATTGGCACAGTAATGCACAGAGCTGTGATGTTCCAGATACTGAAGAAAAACACGTTTGACTCACAAAACCTTAGATATGGTAACCTTGGTAAGGTAACACACATTCCTAAGTTTTTGCATCCTCGTCAGTAAATGATGCTTAACAATATCTGATCTGCCTACCTCTCCAGGACATTTTGAGAATCAATATAAAAACATTTTCAAACAGTAATATAATATAAAAATGAAGGGCCTGAGAATGGCTCAGTAAATTGAAACTCCTATGATTACCTGGGAAAGAAAGAAAGAGGCTGTTTTTCATAGAAACTGCCCTATCTCTGACCATCGTTAGAATGTGCAGCCTTGAAATGTGTACATAATTTGATACTCCCTGGGTGGCAAAGGGACGGGCTATCCTTCCCAACGTTGCTCAGAAGCAGATCTGCCCGCTCCTCAAATGCTGCCCCCTGCACCTGGATTAAGCCTGCGGTGGCTAAAGCTAAATTCTAAAATAATTAGGGCATTTAGGGAGAGCAAAGTCCAGGTAGTTACCCAGAAATGTCCTCTGGGTTATGATGACAGAGAATACAAAGTACAGAAAATTCTGGAACACTTATAGATTTAAATAAACTCAAACTTCCCCTTTGTGAAGTCTCCTTTTTAGCACTTTTCAGATAATGTTGTTTTGGCTTCTTCACATTTGTTTTCGCTGCCAGTTTGTGGAATTGTTTGCCTCTTGATAACTGGGAGTTGAGAAAGAGGTGGGAAATCAGATAGTTCTTCTGTGCCTTTTTTGCAAGAACCTGATACAAAAGCATCTAGTCTGGTGCTGAACCATAGAGTGGAAAACAGACATGTCTAATGCCTTATTTCTGTCCATTGTTCAAGCGATGGTGTAGGTTGACCGAAGATACCATGACCTGGAAGCAAGGCCAGCTGGCTAGTTGCCAAAAATAGCCTGTCTTATAACATGACATTTATTGTGAGAACTGGGAGGAGCAGTCCTTGGAGCTCAGAAATTTGATTCTATGAGAACATGAAGTTGTATCAGAGTACCCAGGATAGCCTTACCATAAGCAAACTTCCCAGAGACTGATAAAGAAATCCAGATCTCCCAATACTGCTACTCATATTGAAAGGTACAAAGTCATGATTTAAAAACCAAGTCCAACCTGTGTGAGTTTTTCATTTTATTTTATTTGTGAAGCCAAGTGGTATTTTACATAAATATGAGCCAATTTTTTTCAGCTTCAGTGAGATATAATTGATATAAAACACTGTATAAGGTTAAGAGGTACAACATATGTTTATATTACAAAATGACTATCACAATAAGGGCAGATAACACATCCATCACGTTACATAATTTTTTTTTTTAATGCTGAGGACTTTAAGAACTACACTGTCAGCAACTTTCGGGTATAAGATACAGTATTGTTAACCATGGTCACAGTGCTAGATATTAGATTCCCGGAGCTTGCTCATCTCATGTCTGAAAGTTTGTGCCCTTGACCGTCTTCACCGATTCCCCATTCCCAACCCTGGCAACCACCAACATACTCTCTGTTTCTATGAGTTTGTTTGTTTTTATATTCCACATATAAGAGAGGTCAGGCAGTATGTGTCTTTCTCTGTCTGACTTATTTCACTTAGCATAATGCCCTCATGTTGTCACAAGTGGCAGAATTTCCTTCTTTTTATGACTAGATAATATTGCCTTGTATTGAGCTATGCCACAGTTTTCCATCCTTTCACCCATGGACACTTGTTTCCATATCTTGGCTATTACGAATAATGCTGCGATGCACATGGGAGAACAGATATCTCAGATAGCTCTTCAAGACCCTGATTTCATTTTCTTCGGGTAAATACCCAGACGTGAGTTGAGGAACCACCGTACTATTCAGTAGCTGCACCAAATTACATTCCCACCCACCGTACACAGGGTTCCCTTTTCTCCACGTCTTCGCCAGCATTGTTGGCTCTTGTCTTTTTAATAATAGCAATTCTAAGAGGCTAAGCCCAACTTTAGAAATTGATGAAAAGTATATTCCTTGATTATCTTGGGAAATTGGAAGATCTGGCCCTTACACCATCATACATGTCAGCATTCGCTGGCTGTCATTCAGTGGCGCTGGCCCTTTGCAGGAAGGGTGTGCGCTCCAGGGTCATGCATCTCTCCCCGCTGGTTATTGCCCAGCATTGGGGCCATTTGTCATGGTATTTGTGGGGGTCTTTTTTGTAATAGAGAAATATCTCCCCTGTATTTATGTTTCTATCACAATTTGGAAACCTGACTAGAAAACTAGAGGGCAGAGGATTTCAAGAAAATTGATATATCATCATCATCTTTATCATCATTCGCTTACTGTCACAGCTTCTCTCTTCTCCAAAGTAGAAACAAAATAACTTCAGCTGCGAAAAAGTTTCAGAACTCCCTAATTATAGTGGATTTTTTTTATACAGTTTGTTTACTCTAAGTAGATTTTTTTGGGCAAAACACAATTCTCTCTTAGAGAAAAAGGAAAGAGAAAAAGGAAGGAAGGAAGGAAGGAAGGAAGGAAGGAAGGAAGGAAGGAAGGAAGGAAGGGAGGGAGGGAGGGAGGGAGGGAGGGAGGGAGGGAGGAAAAGTAAAGGAAAGAAGAGAAAGGAAAGAAGCCCTGGCTGGTGTAGCTCAGTAGATTGAGCGCAGGCTGCAAACCAAAGCATTGCAGGTTCAATTCCCAGTCAGGGCACATGCCTGGGTTGCAGGCCATGGCCCCCAGCAACAGCACATTGATGTTTCTCTCTCTCTTTCTTTCTCCAAAAATAAATAAATAAAATTTTTTTAAAAAGAGCTGAAACTTTAATAATTTAAAAAAATCCAAAGTATTAAAAAAAAAAGAAAGAAAGAAAAGAAATGAACCTTAAAATGAATTTTTCAGTTGCTTGACTTTCTGGGAAGAAAATAAATGGTCATCAAGTGTTTTGGCATTCTTGTAAAAATAGGACTTCTGTGCTCTGACTGTAGCTGGAAGCCACCTTTTACTTAGGGCCATTGGTATTGGTGACACTGAGAGGAACAACCAGTTTTTTAGCTGTTTCAGGAAGCCTTTGGGACAGTGTATAAGACAGTGGTGTTAGGACTGCCAAAACTTGCTTTTGGAAGAGAGACTGACAACTCTTGGGGATTACCTTTAAGAATAATTTTAAAGGCCCTTACTCAGGACCACAAATATAAAATCTGAGTTTTAATCAACTGAAACCTAAAATGTGGCAAGGGTGGCAGGGTGGCCCAGAGGAAAAGGAGGTGGCATATAGTTCATCAAACTTAAGTCTGAATCCCAGTCAAAATCCCAGTGTCCTTAAATAGGTTTCTTTATTTCTCTGTGTTTCAAGTTTCCATTTATGAAACTTGGGTGACTTCTGCTCAATAGTACATACACTGACCCTTTGTAAGCACTTTCAAATGTTGCTTCAGATTCTTTTCTGGCTGTTTCCTCTATAATGATAGCTCCCATGGACTGGAATGCTTACTGTTTGTCGGACCAGTGCCCCTTAACCTGATTTCCAGTCTTCATGCTTTTAAGCTCTCTGCAGTACTTTTCCCCAGCATTTTAATACACTGGACTGGGAATCATCCTTTTTCAGTAAAGGGCGGGGTTAGAAATACTTTATAAGTTTGGCCATCGGTATAATCAAAGAGCTCAAAGGTCGGAGGGTGCTATAGTCTCTGTCCCAGTTACTCAATTCTGCCCACCATTGTAATATAAAAGCTGCCATAGACAATATGTAGATGAATATGGCTGGCTGTGTTCCAATAAAACTTTATTTACAAAACAAACAGTTGGACTAGGGGGACATAGTTTGCCAACCTTCCACTTGACTATGAATCTTTGGCATCCTATACATAGTTCTTGTTATCCTTAAGTATAGTTAAAACTTCAGTTTGTTTTAGAAATGAGGGAGAGAGGCAAAGAGGAAAAGAAGAAATAGCAAGAGGACACAAAGTGAATTGATCTGCTGCATGCTCCTATACTGAACTAAGTACAGAGAAGATTCTTTTTGTTATTATCATAAGCTTACACCTTCATTAGAACGTACTAGCTCTGTCATCATCTCTCTTGTGACTAATGTTTAATGATCACGTTTTTTACTCAATGTGGGCTTTGTGTCCAGTGGCTTACATGCACTATTTTATTTAATCCTTATAATAATGCTTTAAGATAAAAATGACTTTAAACACATTTTACAGGGGGTTCAACTGGTGTTTAGAAGTGTTAAATACTTTCCTTGGGATCACAGAGCCAGTAAAGTAGCTGGGAATTAAAGTGAGGCATTTGACCTCACAATTGCTTACCCTATTGGCCTCAGTTTCTTCATACATAAAAAAAAAAGGATTATCCATCTACACTTTGGTTTCTTGGAAAGATTACAGTGGTGAAAGCATCTGAAAGTGCCTGCATCAGAATTAGCACTAAACCATTCCCTCTTCTTTGTCTACCTACCGTTCATGATTTCCCAGCAATTATTAAATATTTACTGAGTACCCAGTATTCTCTCAGTTTGACTGATCTGAAACCACCGATTCCTAGGAAAAGGGAGTTTTTAGTCCTGGCTTTGCTCCCAAGGATATGTGACCTCAGGAAGTCCTTGGCCTGCAGTTTCCACACTGTAAAATGTCCAGTATCTGCTCAGCCTTTCTTAAAGCACACTTTTTCTGTATCAGAACCCCCGTGATACAGTACACCTTTCCAGACCTTTCCAAAGATCCAAATCCTTAATATCTTTTAAGGTGAGGCTTGGATTTCTGCATTATTGTCCTCAATTTTATTTTTTAAAAAGTGTATTAAACCTATCAGAAGAATCATACAACAAACCCCCATTTTACCATTCGCTAGATTAACATTAATTTTCTCCATGATTGCTCTGTCAGTCTCTTTCTTTTGCTCTCTCTTTTTCTCTCTATATTTTGAAAGTCAGTTATATTTGCCACATTTTCTTGATGTGGCAAATATTCCTCTCTTTCTCCATGTGAAAGTCTGTCACAAACATCACTTCATCCTTAACATATGAGCACATATCTTCTAAGAACAAGGCTATTCTACAGTCAGAGAACCATTATCCCACCCAGGGAATGTAGCTGACCTTGACGCAACTATCTGACCAAATACACGGTCTATGTCTTAAATTGCCACAAATGATGCCCTTGTAGTTTTTCTTTAATAATTCAATCCAAGATCTCACATTTCGTTTTGTTTTCATGTCTCTTTAGCTTCCTTTCCTTTAGAAAATTCCACCCTGTTTTTGTCTTATATGACTTGGCGTTTTGGAGGCGCACAGGCCACTTGCCTTGCAATGCCCCACCCTGTGGATCTGCCTCCTAGAATATCCCCCGCATCTAGATATTTAGACGGCAGATTGGATCAAGCATCTGCATGGTACCCTGTGTACCTTTACGGGAATGTAACCTAAGGACAAAACAAACTGCAAAGACATTTCAAACTTACTAAGTAGGTTTGTTGTTGGTATTGCTCTTGCAACAGTAATAGTAATTATGAAACAATTTGTTCCTATATTGTAGGACATAGTAAAGTGAATAAATATATTGGCATTTTGAAAACCAGATTTCCCACATTCTCCATATTGAGGAACAAATATGGAATAAGAAAAAGTAAGGAAGTACCTTATGGTGTTGGATTTGAATTGGGAATATAAATATGACCTCTATCTTGTTTTTTTTTTAATTTAAGAGAGAGAAAGAGACATATCAATTTATTGTTCCACTTTATGCATCCTTTGATTGATTCTTTCATGTGCCCTGACCAGGGATCATACTTGCAACCTTAGTACATCAGATTGATGCTCTAACCAACTGAGCTACCTGGCCAGGGAAAATTCTATCCTTCATAGTAGTAGAAATAAGCATGTTTACTCTCCATATCTTGGCTTTTAAATAACATTTCACACTAACAGGAACCAGAACTCCTTAAGGAATGGTTGATCCTGGGGCTCAACAGACAAAATATAAGCTGATCCTGGAATAGCTTGTCATGCCAGAAAGAAAAAGGAAAATGTGCTTAAAGACAGTAGGGATCTGTTGAAAGAACACAGACATGACCTTGAAGAGGCTCCTACTGGCCAAATTTCGTATATCTCAGCAGAAAACAAAATATTGATATTAATGTGTTATAGCATTTTAAATAAGAATCTATATTGTAGTGAAATTAAAAACAACAGCAACAAAATAATTATATCTAGAACAAAGTTTCTCACTTCAGAAGCATGTCTGCTAGTAAATGTAGAAGAAATTATTGAATTCAATGCCTGCCTTTTTAACATGCTCCGTAGATGATTCTAAATCCTTCCAAAGTTTGTGAACAACTATTAGATGTCCTTGAAGCTCTTTAAGTCTATAATAGCTAAAAAAAAATTTCAAGATTGTATTTATTTATTTATTTTTAGAGAGAGGGGAACAGAAGGAGAAAGAGAGGAAGAAGAAATATCAATGTGTGGTTTCCTCTCTTACACCCCCTACTGGGGACCTGGCCTGCAACCCAGGCATGTGCCCTGACTGGGAATTGAACTGGAGACTCTTTGGTTTGCAGGCTTGCAATCAACCCACTGAGCCACACCAGCCAGGGCAATAGCTAAAAAACCTTAAACATAGCCCCTGCCCTGAAGAAACTAAGACTTAACATAAATATTTGAAAAATGAAATTGTAGTCAGCCTGTGATAACTCGATTTCTCCTTTAAAATACTTCTGAAAGTATTTTTCCTCACTGTTCTCTGCACCAGTCATTCGGGCTACTCCTGACACTGGCCATTCTATTCTAATGTGGTGCTGGGAGAATTCCTTCCCTGGCGCTGTCCCCACCATTCTCCATCCCTGCATTGCAAAGCCTTTACACCCATGGAGATGGAGGAAGGAGGTGGCTGCCTGGGATTGTCTCCAGGCTCTGCCCTTTGCTTGCTCTAGTTTCTTTGTTCTTTCACCAGGCAGACCAGAGCTTTGAGACTTGGGGCTTCATCAAGTGAACACTGTATATAAACACAGTGTCTTGTGATGCTTTGAAGGGCTTAATTTTTCATTTCAGAAGTAGGGCAGTAGCCCTTTGACTTCAGATGTGTGTTCTGCCTCTGGGCTTCCAAGTTTTGTGGTTAATTGGTACTATTTTTACATAATTCTAGTTTAATTATGCAAAGAAACAATTCAAAAGTTAACATCGTTATGCATTACTCTCTCCATAAGCAAGCTTGTCATTGTTCCCCACATCCAAATCTATGGGCAGGCCTTGTCAGTTCTGCTTTCGACATGTTACTAGCATCCTCCTTTGACTTTTCATTTTCTGGCTCTCATTACCAAGGAGCCACAACCGTTTTCTCCCTAAAGTTTCTCCTGTGATCACATGAGATTTTCGTCTAAGCAAATGACATCAGAAGGCCCTTACCCAGGCTCTGGACTTCAATGCCTTCAGGACACTACCTGTTGCTTGCTTTACCATTCCCTCAAACTCAGCAAATCTAAGCAGAGCCCATGTCACCTCTGAGTGAGTTCTGTCACCCTCTTCCTGGCCACCTAAGCTCACACCTAGTTTACTGTAACAAATAAAAGGTGTGAGTTTTATAGTCAAACAGAATTAAGTTATTAAAGGGCTTGAATTCTAACTCACACACTTACCAGCAGTGTGATCTTGTTGGACTCAACATTTTCAAATGTAATATAGGGTAATCTTACCTATGTTAAATGGTTGCAGTCTGTAACCAAGGATATTCTACGTACATACCAGGCCTAACATAGTGCAAAGATTTAATAAAAGCTAATTATTAATTCATTGACTTCTCC
This sequence comes from Tonatia bakeri, assembly GCA_004024845.1. Taxonomy (NCBI): domain Eukaryota; kingdom Metazoa; phylum Chordata; class Mammalia; order Chiroptera; family Phyllostomidae; genus Tonatia; species Tonatia bakeri. The sequence goes on from PVIA01005587.1 coordinate 103,149, forward strand.
TCATCCTAGTTCTCTATCCAGTAAATTACCACAACCTGTTCAATCTTCCTTTAAACCATCTCTTTTATTTCCACACAAATAGAGATTCTTCATTATCCCTGCCTAGGCTATTGAATAATCTTTCCAAGCTATTTTCCTGTCTTCAGTACCCCCAAAGATTTGGGTTCTTACTGTATGCAATAAATCATGCTAAGGTGCTTCAATCTTTCCCAAGTAACCCATTCCTCATTCTGTCAAAAGATTTATTTTACCCAGTATTTTTTTTTTAGCTATACGTTTCCCTTGATTAGGAAGAACCAGTAGCTTCTCAGTACTTTTAGGATACATTCTGCAGACATTGTGGATAGGTTCTGACCTATCTGTAGTGGAGTGCTATTCTTTGGTCAGCCCAGCCCTCTTCCTGCCTCCTCCAGATGATCGTATCCCTGGTTTTTGGTGAATTCATTGTCCTCCCCAGTCCAGCCATTGGGGCTGTATTGGGGACTGCCCATCACGGTATCTATCTCTGGCCACCAGTGTAGATTTGTGACCTGAACTGAGTTATCTGAGTTCTTTCTTCATTTGGATCCTTTTCTAATTGAGATAAGGAGAAAAGAGCCCTTTTCTTCACAGAAGCTGAGCTGCCCGTGGCGGTGGTTTGGCCTTGTGCAATGGAGAGGATAAGGTGTGCTAGAATCAGTTCCAGCTGCCCTTGAGGTTTGCCTTTCTATTGGCCTTAGTGGACAGGCAACTTGAGCTGGTGCATTTTTCCCTTGGTGTTTAGTGTTGTTTGGGTTTCTATCATTGGGAGCCAAACATTCCGACTAATAATACTGTCTTTTTCACCAGATCCTGCCTTACTTCTTTCCAACACCCATCTAAGCTGACCGGCCCACTGCCGAATAAAGATAATTTGTACCTCCCTTTCTTCCTGCTTTAACCAAGTAGTTTCTTCTGCTAGGAATGTTTGTTCTCTCTTATCTCATTCTCCAATGTCTGCACTTCCGGAAGCCTTGGCTCAAAACCTTCCTCTTTTATGAAACTCAGTTTGTCCGCTGCAAACTCCCTTAGCTTCATATTTACACTCTCGGTTCTAAAACCTAAAGTCACTCGGTAGTTATTTACTAACTGGGTCATTAATCCTTGCTATTTCCTATCCATCTACCAAATTAGAATAAAAATTCAGGTTCAACTAAGGTCTAGAAGTGAAGGGACTGGTTCCAAATCACAAATGCAGTTAGAAGCAGAATACAATGAAGCTTCCTTAAAAATACTCATGTCAGACTGATGACAATGGAGAAATATATTGAAAAGGGAAAATAAGAGCCTGGAGATTAAATCCCCAAAATTTCTAGATTGCTAGAAGTTTTAAAGAACAGATAGAACATAACTTGAAGAAAGTACTAGAGTGCGCTAAATGATGAAAAATGCAAGGCCAGCAACACTCCACGATATGGAAGTATTACTAGGCGTCAGAAATGTGGGTGTCACCTTCACAAGACTTCCAGGGCAGTCAAAGAGGGTGAGGTTCTTGCCAGAGAATACAGTGAGTGGGAGACGTAGTATTTGGGAACAAACCCAAGTTCCAGCTGGAGTTAGGAAATAGAAGGAAAATATGGGAATTCAGTTCAGGAAAAAAGACGATCTATATATGGCCATATTGATGGGCTAAGAGTTCAGTACAAAGGGTTAATGGAGGATTATCTGGGGGAGTCTGTGGCAGCGGAGAAATAAGTTGGGTGATGGGGAAATAAATGGGTTACCCGGTAGTGAGGCAGAGAAGGGGAAGAAGTTTTTCATGGACCAAGGGAGAATGCCCAGGAAGGATTCCATACCGCAAGTGGTGGAGATGGTGCTTCTAAAGTTCCAAAAGCACATTAACAAATCAACCTCTTTGGGAGTCTAAAGGGTAGCCTAGCAGGATCCTGAGCTATTTGTTGAAATTTCATGCCAATTTCATCTCATATCTTTTTAAAGATGTATATAGGAGAAACTTCAATTTCTTAATCCTCTTCACCTTTGTACCAGGACACTTTGTATGCCTATTTGGGCCGAGTTGCTAAAAACTTCCTAGAATATGTGCAGTGTCTTTAATATGGGATCTAACCTAGAATTCTACAGGTTTTTTTTTTTAAAGATCAAGTGTATAAACCCTTAGGAAAAGTGACTTCAATTTATATTACAGATCTTAAAAAGCTGGATAAGGTTTGTTTCAACAGCAGGTTGGTATGGAAGGGATGTAAAAGGAGTGAATCACAATTAGGGAAGGTGGAGGGTAAACACCTAAGTGTTTCAAATTCTGCCCTGGGCTAGTCTGATGCTAGAAAAATCCCCTCTGCAACATTCTAAACACAGCGAGCAATCAAGTCACTCTCACTTGACTGACTGGCCTGCTGATAGTCTAGGTGGTGGTCTATCTAGTTTATCAAGGACCCACACAGGTAAATGCCAGGGATATTCAATACAAGGTGTTTGCCAACCCACTGAATATTAATGAAGTACCTATTGGCCGACTGGGGCACACCAGAGAAGAAAGGATCTGCTCAGCCTTCTGTTCCTGGGGCATCTACCAGTCTCAATGCTTCATCATTAAAATAAGAATCACTAACCCAGCATTATGATTTTACAAGAGTAGGTAGTCAATTAGCATTTAGTCAACATGTATTTACATAGGTGGGACTAACCTTAAGAGTTTTACATTTCTCACACCCGTCCTGCTCCTCTCTCATTCTTTTCTCTAACTTACCCTCAGGTATCCAGAGGCTCTGCATTTCTCTTTACCTTATAGCCACTGTCCACCCTGTCTATTGGATAATTGCCCTGAAGATGCTCAACCCACTGTTTAGGGAAGAGTGCCAAAAACACAATGATTATATTTTCCAAGCCTAAATATCGAAGCATGGGCTCGAACCAGTAGAAGTTTACTCAGTAGATACGAGGAAGTAATCTTGGAAATCAAGATATTCCCTGACAGCCCAAAATATCATGGTCGTTGAACCTCAGAAAGACAAGGAGGACGGCCTGTGTCGCAGTCCTCCAGGGCCTTACCGATGATCTGGTCCAGCCACCTCTGACCCCTTCTCCTGCCTCGTTCTCCCTCCCACAGGCCGCCCCAGCCACCCAGACCTGCTTTTGGTCCCTCGAACCAGACAAGCTTGCTTCCGTCTCAGGCACTTTGCCCTGGCTCTTCCTTGTCCCCGGACCCTCTTCCCTAGGTCTTCCTGAGACTCTCCTCTTACCACCCATGTCTCCACCCTGCAGTCGCCTGCTCACAAAGACTTTCCCTGACAGCCATGGCTCCGCAGGTGTCCCTTGTCCCCTAGTCCTTCTTGATCCTATTTCCCCATTTTATTTTCTTCCTGCTTCTCCATGAAAGTGTCTCATGTCTGCAGTCTCTCTCTGTCTCCACCCACCACCCACTCCAGTGTAAGCCTCCTAGGCCATGCCTTTGTCAGTGGGTTGGCTCCCATTACTGTAGCACCTAGGAGAGTGCCCGGATGTGGTGCTCCTGGAACGAATGGATGAGCACCACCCCTTCCTGCACACGCTGCTGGAGGGAGGGGCGTGTGTCCTTGGCTCTGAGGAACTGAGGATTGTGTGACCTGTTTTCTGCAAGTCTAAGTCCATTCAAAGATCTGTAGGAAAATGCATCTCCTGTGGGAAAGGGGCACACACTGGAGGATCCCGATGTAGGACAGAAAGAAGAAACAGAACAAGAGACAGAGCTAAGCAAAAGAAATCAGGCTTAAAAAGGCGGTGGGATAAGGCATCAGGTATAATGTCTAGAATGCCGAGGTTGGACATGTACCCATGGTAACCGAGTTGTGACTTTGCCACAAACTCCCCATGTGGCCTTGGGTCTGCTATTGCTCTACTGTGAGCTTCAAATGCCACACTTACAAAAGTGAGGAAGCTGAAAGTCTCTTTGGTCATTTCTAGTGGCCATTCATTACAAAGGAAGACCCAGGAAAGTATAATCTATGTTAATTGTGAGTGTTAAGGGGCCGAGGTGTGGTAGTCCCACCCCGAACTGAGAAACGAGGTCGATAAGGTATGCCTTTGAGAGTCAGCACCACTAATCAGAGGCCAGATACGCAGGACTGTCTGAAAGATAAGATAGGGTATCTAGGCCAGCAGGACTCCAGCAGTTGCCAGTTTCAACATATTAACATGTCTGAAGAAGAAAAAAATAGTGTCGATTAGGGAAGGGCAGGGTATTCTGTATCCTTGGGAAGGACAGGCCAGGGCTGGCTGGGCGCTCCTGCATGTGGTCTAGGAGAAGGGCCTTCCCCTCAGTGCTACCCTCACGTGGGTTCAGTGTCAAGTGGACCCTGTGGCTACACACACCAGGCTCTGAGTATTTTCAGAAGCGTGTCAGACAATGGTTGAATCTAGACTCTTCCTTGCTGGCTTCAAATGCTGACTGCCATTTACTAGCTACAAGACTAGTCTTATGTAAGGCAAGTTATTAACCAAGTATCTCTGCTTTCTTACTGCTGAATGGGAGTGATGATAATAGTAAGTTTCCCCCCAAATTCTGGAAGGATTACATTAATACATGTAAAGCCCTTATAATTCCATTGGTAAAGTCGTCTCTGGCTATCACACATGCCTCAGGCCTAATGATGTTAAATATCTGTCTTCCCTCCTTCTGATGCCACATTCAACAAGCAACGTACTGCTTCCCATGCAGGTTGCTTACACAGAAAAATTGTGCTCATCACAGAGATCCTGAAAAATTCCCGTTGCAGAGCCTGCCTGTCTTATGGCAGACTGATAACATGCTCTCTAGTTGTGCCCGGGCCTCCCGCACGGCTGGACCACAGAGGCAAAGGTACAGCTGTGATGCGAATGGAGGATCTGGGTCCCGAGGCAGATCTGTTTAGGTCTCTAAGCCATCACGCTGGTGTTCTGGTACCCATCTCCACCTTAGTGTGCTGGGGTGAGAATGCAGATGCTCAGACTCTGGGTCCCCCGAAGAGCCATGTACCCGAGTCCTCAGTCCCTAAGGCAGGGACCAGTCCTGCCTAGTTTTCCCACCCAGCAGTGGTGTCACCTGAATCAGCTCCCTGTGTGACTCTGGGTACAGAGGCTGCTGTCCCAGCAGCGGGAGATTTCACACGAAAGCATAAAAAAAGCTTTTGGAAACCTGGTGGGTGACCAATGCAGAAAAAGAGAAGCATTTATGCAAGGGTTCCCACCAACCTGTCTGCAGGGATGTTCCCTCCTCCTCCTCCAAAAAAGGAAAAAAAGTGTCCAAAGGTTTTCATTTCCTTCTGTAACCCCACCTGGAATCCCACCCACCCTGTAGGGGTTTGTCTGAGTTTTTCAGCATTCTCAGTGAAAAGTGTGACTCCTTTGGGGAGGGTTCGAGGGCTTCCCATGAGGACACACATCAGTGGCAAGGTGTTCAATATTCCTTTCCTCCTGACACCTGGCTGGATTGGGTTTACCTTTAGGAATTCACAGGTTTGCGAGTTCAGTTTATGGAGAGAGGGGAGAGAACAGTGAGAAGGGGAGGTAACGGGGAACGTGAAGTACTCGGAGGGGCCGTGAGATCTGCCCAGCGTGGGGATGGAATGGGAGGGTCAAGGACCAGCAGGTTTCTGGAAGGTTGAGCGATGATGACGTGAGTTATGTTGGCATTTCCTGATGGACCTGGGAAGGTAACCAACAATTATACTGTTCCCCTGCAAAAATGCGGCTTGAGCTCTAAATATGAAACTTTTGAGATGCAAGCCATTGCAATTGAGTTCTTAAATGGTGCACTTCCTAGGGTAATTCTTGGGGAGACAGTCCCAGGAAGCATGCTGTGTAATATTGCGGGGGGGGGGGGGCATGTGGAAAGGACAGGTGAGAAGCCTACAGCATATAATGGGTTAGAACTGGAAGAACATTTGTCCCTAGGGTTTGGGGCAGGCAGTGACCTGCTGAAAAAACCCAGCCAGCAGAGACACCTCTCCAGAGACCCTGCAGAAAGATGTCCTGTATTTAAAGAGAGGAAGTTTGGGGGGATTGGGTTATGCTGAGGCTTCATTCTGGGTTCTCAGGACAGCCTTCCACCTCCACTCTCAGAGCACGCTGGGCCTCTGTCTGAGTCTACCTGAGAGTCCTTGCGAAAGGGAGTGAGTGGCAGGTAAGAACTCAGCAGGAGAAGCCAAGCCTTGGTTTGAGGAAGCCAGCGTGAGGAGACGGATGTGGAGACACTGCGGTTCAGGACCAAGGGACAATTCAATGGAGAGCGTGAAGGGTGAGGGGCTCAGGAACATCCAGTGAGGGGACCAGGGCAGGACGCTACGAGCCAGCCAAGCTGCGGGGAGGGAGCCCGCGGGGAAAGGAGAGTCCAGAGGAGAGGGCTGGGGCGGGTGGAGAGCAGGCGCTAGAGAAGCTGTCCCTGCGGCGACGTGCGCCCAGACGAGGGAGGCGGGGAGGATCTGAGCCGGAGGGCCGAGTGCGGCCGCCTGGGCTGCGGCGGCTGGAACAGGTGAGCGGCCGGTCCCCGCCCTTCCCCTTGCCCGCGAGCGTGCCTCCTACCGGCTGTCCGCGGCGCTTCGCTGCTCGCGGCTCCCCCGCTTTGGGGTTTTGCAACTGGCAGCTGGCTTTTTTTTTTTTTCTTTCTCCCCTCCCGTTTCTGTCTCTCCTTCTTCTTTTAGGTTGCTCCACCCCGCCCAGGATCAGGCGAGGGGGGAACCAGCTGGGCTGCGGCTGCCAACTCGCGCCGAGCGCGTCTGCGAACTCCCGGAGTGGAGTCCCGTGTGCTGCCTCCTCCCAGCTGGGCGCGTTCTCCTCGCGACCCGGGCCCCGAGGCCTCCACGCACAACCCTTCCCCACTTTCCCCCGTTTTGCAATCACATGGCATTTTAAGAATGCCGGAAAGATGGCGGTAGCGGCGGCAGCGGCGGCGGGGCCGGCCGGTGGGGGCGGCGGCCGGGCGCAGCGGAGCGGGCTGCTGGAAGTTTTGGTGCGGGATCGCTGGCACAAAGTTCTGGTGAACTTGAGCGAGGACGCCCTGGTCCTGAGCTGCGAGGAGGGCGCTGCGGCGTACAACGGCATTGGAACAACCACCAATGGCACATTCTGCAGGGGCACCGGGCACCCTGGCGCGGGCAGCGCGCAGCCCCCGGACTCGCCGGCTGGAGTGCGCACCGCCTTCACCGACCTGCCGGAGCAGGTGCCAGAGTCCATCTCGAACCAGAAGCGTGGCGTGAAGGTGCTGAAGCAGGAGCTGGGCGGGCTGGGCATCAGCATTAAGGGGGGCAAGGAGAACAAGATGCCCATCCTCATCAGCAAGATCTTCAAGGGGCTGGCGGCGGATCAGACCCAAGCCCTGTACGTGGGCGACGCCATCCTGTCGGTGAACGGAGCCGACCTGCGCGACGCCACCCACGACGAGGCGGTGCAGGCGCTGAAGCGCGCTGGCAAGGAGGTGCTGCTGGAAGGTAAGGGGTTAACGCCGCGCGGGCTGTGCCAGGCGCGCACACCTACTCACGCTTCCAGGGCGCCCGCACTCACACCCACGTGCTATCACACCCCAGGGGGCCGGGATGTCTCGGGTGACGTGGAGTTTTAACAACTCTGACCGACCAGGGGGCAACTTATCCCCACCGTAGAGTCGTCATAGGGTTTGACCCAGTACAGGCGTGTGTTAAATGCCAGGCCAGAAGTGTTTCTTGAATTCCTACTATGTGCCAAGCACGGGGTCGCATGCGTAGTGCACATTGCCTTATTTCTATCTGCAGATCATCCACGTGGAGTGTAGGGACTGGAAAGTGTAGCTGGAAAAGAAGTGCAGACGTGGAGAGTCGCCCGTCCACATTAGGAAGCGAAGTCGCGGGAGTAAGCACAGCTCAGATAGTTTTCCTCTTCGGCACAGTCTGGCGCTCAGCAGCCTGGACAACCCAGCAAAAAGGGGTGAATCGTAAAGGGACCACAGAGCGGCGGCAGCGTTTGAAGGCCAAAACTCCCACCACCCTTCTCGACTTCCCTGCTTTCAAAGTGAAAATTCGGGTTCTGGCTGGGGCGTTGTGCCACCGCTGGGAGCATGTTGCAGCTTTACACCAACGTTCACCTTTGGACGTTCGGTCAGTCTGGATTCTGGGTTGCTCTGCGTGGAGGGCTGGCGAAGTGGTTTCTCTGCCTGCTTTTCAGGTATTTTTCCAGAGGGGTGGGGAAGCACCTTCGCAGTTGTAGACAGTGTCGCCTTCCTGTGAGGCATCTTAGAAACTACTCTCTTGAGATGTGATGTCCCCTCATCACTGACGGTGAACAGAATGTGTGGTGTGGTTAGGGCCCACTGTGGTTACATGGGGGAGAAGGGCAGTAGGGCAGCGAGCAGATAAAGCATTCTCCCTTTCCTGGCAGCTACATCTCTCACTTGCTGTCTGTCTCTCTGCCACTTGGCTGGTTTTGGCCACGCCTCTGTCAGCTCTGTTTGTGTAATTATTTTATCTTCTCACCCAGCTTCTCTCTAATCGGAGATTGAGTTGTCTGGCGTCTTTTATTTAGTTTTGGGTCCTCTGCCTTGGGCTGAGGTGCTCAATGACATGCTCAAGTGAGACCTCGTAAACTGGTAGTTGATTTAAGTCCTACATTCGGGACTTCAGTAACTATTCTGTTCACCAACTGTGGTGCTGCGGTGCGAAACTGAGAAAGGTCCCGGTTGGGAAACCAACTTTGTTATGTGTGACAGCTGATGCAACTCCCTGCCCACCCTCTGACCTAGAACACAGAGGGTTTCTTCCCTCTCTTATTTGACTAGAGGATTCGTGATGTCTTCATATTTAATTGCTACCCTGGATACAGAAAGTGGAAGGCTGTTTGCTTTGGCTTGATGATTAACATAAGTAAACAGAAAAAAGTTTTCTCCTGTGTGTGTTGGTGCGTGTGACAAGGGGCAGGTGGGACATGGGGCCAGTGTAGTTTGGACTATAAACTGCTAGACACCTGCTCTGCTGGCCGTATTTACTGTAAAATAACAGGGGGACAAAGGCAGGTCATTTTTATTTCACTGCCCTTCATTATGCCCCTTCTTTCCTTCTTCTTGCTTTTCATTTAATAAATAATGACTTAGCAAAGAGGTAAAAAAAAAATGTCTCTCACCCCAAAAGAGGAAGAAAAGGTGGCTCCCTGCAGTTAAACATCAACTTAAATGAAAAAAAATAAACCCTGAGTAGTTGTGTGACTTTATTGATGCAGCACCTGAAAAGTGAGTTTTGTAAAAACCTCTAACATGATGTTCTTACTGGGGAAGACCTCTGGGCTTTCTAGACAAGAACTGTCTAGGGCAGTGGTCTTATTTCCAGCCTGAATTTTCAGAAATGGACTCCTATTAAGAGAACAAGTAGAGGTCCCACTCAAACTTGTGTTGCGTATTCTGAGGCCAAGTGTTGGTCCCCGGTTTGGTG